>JAECUM010015005.1:0-46401 GCA_016617855.1 Megalonaias nervosa | reverse complement strand
ATTGGGTCAATTCCACAATGAATATCATATGAAGTCCTTCAAAGTAATTTCCCCTCATATTTTATCGCAGAGTAATCTTTTGTAACCATTTGATCAAGATTAGTGATTTCTAATAATGATTAATCATGGTTCCGGAATGAAAGCTTAAGATGGACAAACATATAGACAAACTGACTGAGACAATAGATCAGTAAAAAACTGTAATGTCTATTACTGGACAAGTATACAACATTTGGCCATGTTCAACAGCTTTTTTACGACGTTTATGCACGCAGTAGTATCAGAATGAGCGTTTTGTCACATTGACCCCAAAGTGACCCTTTCATCCGTCTACGAGTTTGGGCATTGCCTCTATTTGCAAGTTGAAACGCCACAAACACATGTTTTGGTGCAGTAAAACCAGGTTGGGTACTTATTTGCCAAGTAAACTGTCCCGCAATAGCAGTTGATGGGTATGGTATGCGCAAGAAATGACAACGTTGAAGCGGTTCACGGCTGCATAAATGACAAACGTGATTCTTTGGAAAATGAAAGGGATAACACAGGCATCCACAATGTTAATGTCTCTAATACAACTCTTCCATCAGTAGCAGCTGCACCACGCCAACTTGCATCACGGGAGTTGTTCTTGCGTGTTAATGTGACTGTATATTTGGCTCTAGAAATAACCTTGCGAACATCTCCGCAAAAACAAATATGTAACTGAGAGGAACTGCACACGAACATCATAATGAGACTCTGCTAAATTGTCCTTTGCGCTTAGAAAATCCACCATTAAAACTGCCGTTAAGGACCACAACTACAGTTTGTATATCTGCATCATTAGCAGGGCTGGTGTGTAGGTTAGGTCACCTGATTGAGTACTCCTGAGAATCCGCATTATCAGATGTGTCCTTGATAAATATTATTGTTGAACCAGCTGTTCTCGTGTAATAATCGCTGTATCTGGCAAGTCCAATAATCGTCGTGGCCACGTGAACGTTGTCCAAATGTACCAGTGTTCCCTAAGTGTTCCAAAAATGCCTCACATAGAAAGAAAAACCAGGACATGTCTAGTACATGCAATTCTTTTTTTTAACTGATTGGTATCTCTGACAGGATATGAGTAGTACTAGAAACCTCTCTTTCTTCTATCCACTAGCACAGGTGCTCCAATGTCAAATGCTGGATCAATTAACTATGTCAACTGAGCCATTGCATAAACTTTCTAGCTTCCACTTATGCATTATTGATTTTCTTTAATACCACTGCGGAACAGAATGCCTCCAAATCCACTCGCCATTGCCAAATTTGCAATTTCGGAATTGTTAATTACTGTTGAGTGGCCTCGTCAATGACTTTACTAACTGCTGGCGGCATTGATTCGATCGATGGAAATCTGACTGGAACCGTCTTTGGTGCTCGTGCTTTTAATCGTCCTTTTCTATCTTTTGCGTCTGAGAGACCTGTGAGCTCAATTCGTTTTAATCAATCCAAAGTGGCACTTTTAAAACTATCCACGACTCAGATTGTAATGTTCTTAGCGACGTGATCAGCGCATGATGATAAGAATGTGATTGATTATGATGCACTCGCAAATAATTCACGAACATCACCGAGCCCGCTTCTGTAATAGGTCATGTACACAAGTTTTCTGGTGTTAACAACGCGAATGTGTTTCACACGTGCAGGCCCGACTGTTGTTGTTGTTGTTATTATTAAACATCTGGTCGATATCTAATGTACAGTTGTATAGGTAATGTTTTACCAAGCAGATCCACCATGTGCCCGTCTTGATCTACAGTGGGAAAACAAATGTGGGTATGCCGATTATTATGACATGGAAGACACACATGTGTTGCGAGTGTAATCGCTATCAAGTCACCTGGTTTTATTGTTGGCGAAAACCCAAACATAATATAACGCTGAACAGCAACCCTTGTCGTTTCGGACCTTATTTTGAAACTACCACTGATAGTGTCACGAGTTAAATTAACTTCGGTCGTTGATATAATTCTCACAATATCAGGCGCGATATGATATTCCACACGCAAAAATCGTTTATCATTTGAAAAGTTGTCAGGCTAACCTCAAAATGATCTTATGGACGACAGTGCAATATTAACCGCATAAGTTTAAGATTTAATAGCAATGACATAATTGAATGTGGGCTCCTGAACATGTCTGGCAGTTTTAGAGTCTGTGCCAGTCAACACCAAAATCCTTTGTTGAATTTCTTCATTGATCGATTCTATGTCGTGCGCGTAAAGTTATAAAATAGTTTGCCAGTTCGCGCTAATGTAGGCTGAATACACAAATTAATTTTGTGGGCAGACTACCATACGGTTGGGATCGACTATTAAGCCAAATGTAATACAGTCGCAACGATCCCAGTTTGAGCTCAAGTGTGCGTGAGTCACCAGCAGTGACCGGTGCAGAAAAAAGTTACACTGAATTTTGGTTTTGTAGATGAGATGCCAATCACTGATGTAATGTTTTGAGTTGAATTTAAAATAATCACAGCATATATTTCATGCACCACGCGAACCATCTCAATTGTTTCAGAACTCATCATCGGTGTTGTATATATCATGAATATCTTCAACACGTTTATGCATCGGTGCAAAATACATATCTCTGTCCCTAAGATCATTAGTGAGCAACAGTTGATAAAATGATGTTGCCTCATTGATATCTTCAGGTACATTGTTGCCTGCACGAACAGATTCCACGAGTATTTCCAATAGATCAGCAAAGTCGTTAGGGTCACATAGTCAACCAAGACCCTCTCCTTTCTTTGTGTTACTGATGGAGGTACTATGATCCTTTGTGGGTGTGGGTCTTGGAAACGGATGCTGTGTAAACGTTTGCACTTGTTCATCTAGCCATTCTGATCGCCCTTCCAACGTGGAAGATTCAGATGTACGTTGTTCCTGCATTTCTAGTGCTTTTGCATATTTTTCCGTTTTATTTTCACTAGTGGAGGCACACATTTTAGTTGAAGTGTGGCTGTTTGATCCGAATATTCTTCTGTCTCAGTTTAAGAGACTGGTTGAAATTTTTTTAATTCCCCGTCCAGGAGTTTCATTAAAACTTTCATCTCTTGCGTTGCTTCCTGGGTTTTTCCAACTTTAACCAATTTAAACATTGCATTTTAATACTCAAACGGTTCAACAGAGACGTGTTTCAACCCACTAAATTCCCTGAATACCCACCGGAATAAGCCTTTTTGTTTTGAGATGGTTTCTTTGACCACTAAAGTTTGCTAGTTGGGGGTGTGGGTGGAGTCAAACCTGCATGGAAAGGGTTTTCAAAGATCCACTGACGACAATTTTCAATTAAAGTTTGTATCGGTGTTTCCAGCATTGACTGATACATAGGTAGTGGTGGAGAAAGTGAGTCATTAGGGTTTCCGATGTCTTCTTCTTTGACTTCAGCAACCATCTCAGGCAAACGTGTAATAACCTCTGTAGTTTACTCGATATCCTTGGTGCGTTCCGAACTGGACCAGGTGCTTCTTCTGTTCCCGTGAGCACTGCCACTTCTTCCGCTGTTGATTCTGTAGCCTTTTCAATATCCTCGGCACATGTAGCAATTTATATTGTGGATTTAATCAGTGGTCCAATTGTTTGATCAAACACTTCTGTGCGATCTTCTCATGCAGTTTGTCGCGACTGTCACATAAATTTGATTGCGGACTTCTATCACATTTTGAAGCAATTCTAGGTATTGCTGAGCAGCTTCACGGCGTCATCTATCGTATGATTCTATGGTATCAGTACCGGACATTGTTTTACATGATTATGGTTTTGATTGTTAAATTGACGTATCCAAACCAGCTGCTCGACATTTACTCCTTCGACTGCAAGCTCTGGTCAAGAGAATGGTAAGAAAACTATACGGGTTCGAAGTAATCCCCCTAAGCATGTCATGAAATTCATCTAAGGGTTGTCGACAACACACAAAGTCCAATGAATATTTTCAATGCCATGAGTGTCAATGCCAGGAAATATCATCAGCATGTTTCAGCATGTTAAAGGTGTCACGGATCATGTGTGGTACATGCGCGTATCGTTGAGACAAATAGATGACTTCAGTAGTTTTGTGCCAGCCTCGTTAAAAATATATTGACTAAATTTTCAAGCATCACATCGTTGTACACCACACCACTGTGTTTGTTTGTATCCGAATCGTCAATGATCGGTGCTTCGTCAAAGAAATCCACGGAAGCGTTGTTACAACTTACCAACCATTTTTTGTTACTCAACTGTCTTTGAAAATCTATTAAAACATTTAGCATTGTTTATCATCGGCCGATGGCGTAATCACGTACAACCCATCCCAGGTTTGCCGAGTCCAAAGCCATATTCAGCGACAATTGCTTTTTTTCCGGGTCCAGCGGAGCGCTTAATTAGTGCACCAACTGTGCTTGGAAACACGGTTCCATCAGCATGTTTGGACGCTTTTAGATATTGCTTGAGAAGAGTAATCGATGACGGAAAATCTCTGCTCTTACCTAGATCATCTTCGAATTTTCTTTTTAGTGATGCCATTGAATAATTGTCTCTCGATTAATACGAACTTATTTTCATATTGTGTACGATGTCGTGCCAAAACGTGTACCATAGATCCAACTCGAGTTCAGACTCGTAATGGACGAGCAGAGGTGGAACCTGTGCGCGATGTGGAGCAAAGAAGTTTATTTTTGCTATGAAAGCTGCAAACGGTTTTTAAAAATTCATATGCGGTGATATCGCGGCTGCATGAAGAAGGTTACCAGTGACACCATGGAGTAAATAGCATTTACCTGGATACAATCACCTTGGGCCTGGTACACGGCTTGATCTACAAATCGATTCTAACAACCAACCAAAGCCTGGTGAAGCACCTATCAACCGAGTTGATGCTGCATATTAACAACATGACCTTGCTTATAAAGAATCCAATGATATCCATGGAAGTTTTATTCCAACACTGGGAGAGCAAATAACATCATGGGCGTAGATACTGGAGAGTTTAAGCTGCTGTGGAGCAGTTAGCCAGTGCAGCCATGGTCACTCATAGGATTGCTAGAACGCGGTTGGCCACACAAACACTGTAGCAAATTTATTTCTAGTTCCAAGAATGATATCACGCCGTTGATTCGATGTCCAAACATCTAATGAAGTCCATCAGGCTGATTTGTTATTTCTTCCACACCTTCATGTCCGTGATAAAGCCAATTGCGCACTATAAATACGCGTTCACGATTGTCGATGTTGCCGGCAGATATAAAGAAGCGGAGCAGTTCACATCAAAAGATGGCAAAAGTGTCGCAGATGCACTCGAGCGCATTTATCCACGCGGCCCACTCACATGTCCATGATTGTTACAAGTGGATCCTGACAAGGAATTTCTCGGATCTATGGCTGTATTGTCGGCCAAACACCATTTGCAAGTACGTGTCGTGCATGTCAGTGTACATCGTGACCAAGCTATTGTGCAACGATTTAATCGTACTTTTGCAGATCGGTTATTTGCCATCACTAAGCACAAGAATTGTTGATGAGGCCAGAGCGGTCTCAGGAATGGGTAACCCAATTTCCATTCATCATAGCGACCTTGAAGAATGAAGTCACACGCGTTACTGGATTAAAACCAACCAATTCTATTCGGCAAGAGACCGTTACTGTTGCTCTGAAAATGACTTCACAGTCATCACTGTTACATCCACTCAGAGACAAGTTTGTTCGGTATTTGTATGTACCTGGAGAGTTGGAAGGCAGACAACATCATCGCACTACTGACACAGTATGGTCCTCGAGGTATTCACGATCTCAGAACGGATTGATACTCCAAGACGAACCATTCCATTACCATTTGGGACCGTCACCGAGGGGAGTAAAACCCCCCAGCCGAGTATTTGTTCTAGAGGAATTGCAAGTCATTCCTGCAAATACAGCACTGCCACCAGAATTTTTTTCGATACGTTAACGGATCTCCTTGGACATCAATCAGTCGTAAGTTGATTCAGAATGGTACTATGACCAAACGCGTAAGTGAAAATTCCATTAGGGTGTATCCATCGCATGGTATCCAGCTGGGACAAACTCACGTTGGTGCATCGGTATACACCCATGCGATTTTTCTTGGATCGGATCATATTTGCCGTGTGTGCGAATTCATAACGATCTCGAAGACATTTCAGGTACAGTTCGTGTTTGAGATCGTTCTGCACAATCACATTTGGAACACCTTTAACCTTTTTAATATTCTAGGGTCCGACCACAATCAAGTACATTTGAGTCACAGTTCCAAATACTCTTCGATTAGTTTACCTGAGCATTCGTCTTTGAACATACCATCCACATTTTATTGGAATTACTAAACAACAGATTTTCATTCGGATACTCGCTGATATTAAATTCGTTGACCAAACTTTTGTGCCATGTCCGCGTACACATCATCGGTAATGATAGGCATCAGCAAAGCGTTAGTGTCGGTGTTCAGGATCTTGACCCGATCGTGATAAAACGGTTTGATCTTGGGGGGGGGGGTCTATTTTTAACATAGCTTTAACAATTTTTCAGTCATATCGCTACGATGTCTGAAGTGTGGCAGTTTAAAGTGATGTCTAGCATTGGGGCATCATGCCTCAGATATATAGCATGATGTCCCACCCAGTCACATTATCCTGACACCAGGCCAACCAGTCCTAGCATTAACTTCTTAATGCTGAGCGCCTAGCGAGGCAGCCGTTAGTACCATTTTTAGAAGTCTTTGGTATGCCTCGGCCGAGGTTCGAACCCACGACCTCCCGTATCCGAGGCGGATGTTCAGACCACTGGGCGTTTGATCTTGTCATAGTAGAACTCTTAAATGATCAGCTACAACAAATCCAGCAAGGACGATCTCACAAAATTGGTTTTGTCAGTTTGAGTTTTGATTCTTTACTGTGAACGATAACAAGTCCACCATCAAAGATTTTTTGGGTTCAAAGGCCGGGTCCGCCATGTGCCTTCAAAGTTTGTCTTCCTTACTATCAATATCACGGACAAAATTACGCTGGTTCATTTGCACAGATTGTTAATGGTTTTTCCAAACAAGGCATATTCATGAATTTGAAAACGCCCTCCTCAGAGTATTGTTGGCCTTTGTGCTTAAGTCCGTATTCATTTGAATGTACGGGGCCATCCAAGCTTGCTGACGAAATCTAAACACTCGATGGATTTTGATTACACACATACACAATCGTAGATACAGTTGGAGGCTTCGGACGTGCAGTCCATAGTTGAGTTTGGTACTGAGACTCAGTACCAGTTTGGTGCATACGTTGTATTTGCGTCCAGATTCAGCAAAGATAGAGCACTGACACGTGGACAAGCATGTGCAGGGCACTGACTGCTTTCTGGGGCCAGCGGATAATCTTTGTGTGTTTCTTGTAAATCATCGGGATAATCCAGGCCAACTTCAAAGAAGTATACATCGTCACCGTGGATGTTGTGATCATGCACGTCTTTTAATAGATCAACGTGTGCAGGATCAATTCACTAAAATCTCCCCAGCGGAAGTGGCTGCATCATGGTTTATTCGTGCAAATTCTTGTCATCTACATGATATAACTGTTGGGATGATCGGGCTCATATCCGTCCAAGTGAGGGTTATTGGCAAGAACGCATCTGTGACTCGCCATGGATATTCCACCACGAAGTGATCGCTCGATTAACAGATGCTGTTCAATGTCCGTGATGGCACTGCTGTCTTTGCAATTTAGGGTTGGTCAGACGCCGCCGTGAATCCACAGGGTGGTAGTTTTGAATCGGTCTTTATAAAACGGCATAACCAAGTGTGCGCTGAGGACAATGTCTGATTTGACCCTAGCATTACCAAAGTTTTGTAACACCGCTACGATTCCGGGAATCATATTTGTCAGCAGTTGCCCAGCGTCTTTGCCTGGTGTGAACGTGGGCAGGATAATGGCCATGCGATTTTTGAAACTACATTTCTGAAATTTGAATTTCGCTACTTGTGATTGTCGTGTTGTTGCACGAATGTATTCAGCGGCTTCAGTAGCGACAGCAAATGTGAGAGGACGTTTTTGTTCATCTTCAGCACGAAGATGGTCTTGTTCAACGTTTATAATACCGCAAGGATGTCAACATTTCTTGCGCCTCTTGGTGTTTTGATATTATGTTCATGTGTAAATTGCCTTAGCTGTTTTACCGTTGTTATTTTTTATTGTGGCAATGGCAATTCGGTGGCGGTGGTGATAATTGCGGACTCAATGCAATTATGGGTCTCAATAATTAGGTATGTCAGCTTTTCACATACTACATATTATGTGTATTCCATGCTGCTGTGCCCGCCGTTTCATCTGCGGTAATCTAGGCACGCTTATACTAAATGGAGAGCGAAACGTCTTTCTAAATAAGAAATTTTGTCGATGGTTTGTTTTATTTCTGATATTTTGTCAGGATCAGAAAATGTGATCGCTTTAATCCTGGTTATTATTTTATCTATTTCTCTTTTATTGTTACCGTTGTGGCATGTGCATGGGCAACCACAGGCTTTTGTGGTTTTGATTTGTTTCTGCAAGCTTTATAGTATTCACAAGCAGATTCACAAGGCAGACAGACTTGATTACGTGATTTGACCCCGATGCCACATTTCAGGCAAGGTCGTGCCCTAATCCCTCACGTAATTATTTCATATTTGTTCTGCGATATTCGAAATGGCATATTCTGCCACAGGGTTCGTATTTTCCAAGGCAGGCAGCTTTGCACTTGTTGCGTCGCAGTGCCATGGAGCTTCTTATATACATACGTGCGAGCGTTTATATAATTGGCGAAAACACTGTTACACTTTCTGCCCTTTGTTGTTAGAAGCACTCTAACTCGTACTCTCCATTGCGAACACGAAGCTGTAAATCACCCCATGCCAAATAATTAACTATACCTATCTCAGAATATCCAGAATCCGCCTCAATAACCGCAAATGAGACTTCATTGAGTACTATAGCAACATCAATTTTGTTAGGCGACTGTCGCATGTACCCAATAATGCTAAACCTCCCCTCGTGAATTCCATCCACTTTATGCCTGATGAGAGCGTCTAAACACTTTCGCGTGTGCTTGCACTGTTTCTTTTTGCATTGTAGTATATTGCTCTGTAAAGCATATGACTTCAGGTTCCATTCGTATGCTTACGGATCCAAAGTATTTGTTTAATTTGCCTGCTCTTGAACATCCTCTTAATTGACCTCATGTAAAAGATTAACTCCTTTCAGAGGCAGTAGGCGAGTTATTATGTTTCTTTGGAGGGTTTACCATTTCATGCACGATATTCCGCAGAGTCTTCTTAGTTTTATTTGCCTATAAAAATCTGCCCAAGACTGTTTAGTTCCATTTCTAATTTCACTGTCGAATTCACCAATTTATCAACGTGCTTCGTGTTCGGTTCGGAGAATGCGTACAACATCTAATGTGCTTCTTTAATGAACCCATCTGATGCATTCTTATGATACAGCGATCTCAGTTTATCTGTCACGCATTTTACACTGAAATCACTTGGTAGGTTCACAGAACTTATTGCAACCTCCATAAATTCCTTTAGTATGTTTTGGAAATCAATAACTTGGTTACAACTCAACATTTGTATATTATAACCGACACAAACATTTCTTCAATACTAAAGTTTCCTCTTCTTTTTGTCTGATACAAAATCATACAGTGCTATATCGCACTGTATTGTGTTGGTGTGGGAAAATTCAGTACAGAGATTTCTGTTAATATAGTACAGACAGTACATTCATTACAATGTTTGTATTGATCGCTACCGTAGAAAGGCCTGTCTGAGTACAACACACTCTGCCACTGCAAGGTGAATAATATGAATGCCGAGTTTTTTTGGTCCACTGGATCCTTGGGGGCACTGACAGACCTCTCTTCCCTTTGTCCCTCACATGACTCAGCAATTCGTGGGTTGATAAACATGCATGAGTCTCATGGGTCGCATATGGATAAAGTGAGTCATGGGACAGAGACATAGACGGATCGCAGTGACCATCGGGAGCCAGTGGTGCGAAACGCCTGTTCTGAATATACTCGCGCTTTCCATGCAAGCATTTTCCACAAACTTCAGACTATTCAATGATGATTAAAGCGCCCCACTGGTGCATGGCAGGAAATCCCTTCAACAACAGTGTTATTCCTAGAACTCGTATCTAGTTCGAATGCAAAAGAATGACATGCTACAGTAAAATCTCTAACATCTGAATGATAGGTAGACGATTCGCCTTTTACGTAATGAAACAATTCAGTCTTAGATATAAATATAGTGTGTATTACCAATTGTTTAATTCCCAAATCTAAACAAAATATACAGTTCTGATTGCTCAAGGCTCTAAAGCCCACTTTCGTTTATTCTGGATCCCTGTAGATTTCTATTCGACGAAAATAGCTGTATACTTCGAATTAATTTCTTCTCGGGTGTCGACAGCTAATTAACTCACTCTTTATAAGTGATATTATCCATTCTTCTCGTACTGAAAGTTTTCCTTAATGATTATTAACACAGAGACCGATAATAAGCAGTTATTCAGATAAATAGATTATAGAGTTGATACAAACAATAACCGGTCAACATAAAATTAAGATGTATATTATAGTCTATAATATTTCTCAATGTGTTTGCAAACAGGCGATATAATTGTGCAGTTAAAACGAACTCTGGAGAAACATGTATAAGATACTGGATATTGACGAATCCGTCATCTCTACATCTACTTCCTTTTCGGAACTGTTCCTTTTTAAATTTTGTTTTCTTTACTTCAGAATATATTGATTCTACTGCAAATGACAAGTACAAATAGCTGCGAAAAAGTACTCTCTACGAATTAAGCGATAGAGTGGTCATCACTCTTTATACTGCTGAAACAGACATCTTAGTTTAATTCAAGTTTTCAGAAACTACTGGTGTTCTTACCAACAAATCTGGACCGATTCCGTTTCCATTTCAAATAACACACCAAACTAACGATCACTGCTATCAACGTAAAGGTGATAACAAAAAGTGGTATTAGTATTTTTGTAACCCTCTCAGGTTCAATTTCATTTGAAGTCCTATTTTCTGAAAGTAAAGATCTATCTGTTATTTAATCAGAAATAAAACATGCATACATACATACATACGTACGTACGTGCGTGCGTGCGTGCGTACATACATACATACATGCATACATACATACATGCATACATACATACATACATACATGCATGCATACATACATACGTACGTACGTACATATGTACATACATATATACATTCCTGCTTAATATCAATCTTGGGAATCTATGATCAAAGCGTATATTTGTATTCAATTATAATTTGAGAAGAATCACTTTTTACATTATACATTGCAACTACAAAGTGCTCATTGACCCTGGACTAAAACGCTATTTTGGAATTCTTGTTGACTCGTTCAAAAACATTCTGGATTATATCATTGTTGTACATCAAGATATTCAATACTTTTTAATGCATTCGCAACATTCTATACTTTTGGAATTTTGATAGAGCATTGAGGATTAGTTTGGATGTGATTAACACTATTTTGTCATTTGAATTATCATTTTGAAATTAAGGCAAATACAATATTGGTTGGTTCTGCTTCTTTCCGTTACAGTAGTTTAAGACCATAGAGCCACAATTGAAGATTGGGGGTTCGTCCGGTATCTGAATTTATGTAAAGCATTTTAGAGATATAAAAAATTGCCTTTAAATTTTAAACTGATTTTGATTTGGAATTTGATTTTCATTATTCCTGATATATATGTTGATCTTACATATTTGAGCAATCATTAGTGAAACCAGCATGCATTCACAATGTCATCTAATTTAGTGAACTCTTTCAAATTTTAAAAGTAGTTAAAGTCAATGAAAAAGGACGGTTTGCTTGAGTTTGCCAGAATGCTGGACGATACTGCAGTGGGTTAGATTAGTAATTATGTCTCTCGCTTGATGGGAAATTAAAGGAATTACAGGTATACAACCACATGGAATTGGATAAACGAAGCTTAAGCTTTAGAAGAAAAAAAAATATGCAATTGCAGTAAGAGGAAAACGAAAAAGAAATAAAAATTAATTGAGAGGAAAAGAAGAGCCAAATGAAAATGTAGACGCAGAAAGAAGAAAGGAAATGTGATGAGGTCACGTTTGCTCCTAGTTTTGATGAATCAATAGATATTCATCACAGCCATCCTCTGTTTACTACTCATTCTCTCCATTCTAATCAGGGCGAAAAAAGACAATCATTCGTTGTCGAAAAGGAACAAGATGTTTAGATCTTCTGTTTGTTTCAGAGTGCTATTAGCGAAAATCCAGCTACACAAGTCCTAGTTAGTTATTTTTTAAAAATATGACAAAATGGAGACATCTAATGTACCCGCTGGTGACGAGTGGTAAATGATCTAGCTCGTTAATCTCCCTAGCTAGTCATTTAGTAGTCAGTAAGACTTCTCACAAGATTCGCAATCAGTTTTATTGACCTAAAATTAAAGATAATGTTGATAAATTACTGTTGACTGTCTCAGTTGTCAAATTGTATGAAAGTTCTATGAAAAGATGCCTAAGACTCATCTACAAAATATTCCTGCATTTGACGAACGATTTAGAAGCATAATGCTAGACTGTGTCAGTCCCCTGCATACGACTAAGTCAGGAAACCACTATATCTTGACCATGCTGTGTGCGTCCGCGAAATTTTAAGATGAAATTCCTCTGAGACATATTCTAACTAAACCATAACTTTGGCTTTTCCGTAATTGTCCAGTCTGATCAAGGATCCAATTTTATGTCTAGAATTTTCCAGCAAATTATGCATGAATTGGGCATCCAACAGTTTCAATCTTCTGCCTATCACACTGAAAATCAAAGGGCTTTGGAAAGTTTTCATCAAGGGTTGCAAACTATGATTCCCTCATATAACTTTGATACATGAAACGATTAGGATAAGAGTGTTCATTTTTTTGTACTGTTCTTTGCTGTTAGAGAATCAGTTCAAGAATTGTTGAGTATTGGTCCCTTTTGAGCTGTGTTTTGGCCATAGTATCAGTGGAGCATTGAAGGTATTAAAAGAGTCTGTGTCGCTGACGTTAACGATACGTTGTCAAAAGTTTGTGATGTAGAAAGAACTAACCTTCACTCTGCTCAGTCAAACACTAAATTTAGGTATGACGGAAATGCACAGGAAAGGAGGTTACAGCCTGGTTATAAAGTTCTTTTTCTCTTTACCTTGCCTCAGAATCCTCTTAGGGTTAAATGTTATGTCCCTTACTAAGTTGAAAAGAACGTAATCGACGTAAATTATATCATTAACTCTCCTGGGAGACGGGCACAAAACCAACTTTGTGATATAAATATGTTAAAGGAGTATTTTGGTAGTGATTGCCCAGTTAATTCCTAAACAAATGAGTTTAGTGAGGATATAAACGATCAATTACAATCTGACTGTTGTGACTTGGTTTAAATAATCTTCGGAGTTCCGAAATATTAGACAATCTGGACCAGAAACTTTCATATCTACAACCACAGGAAAAGATTGTTTAAAATAGCTGTTATATTAATATGAGCACTTGTCCCTAATGCTCCAACACTAACATGTAAGATATACTATGATGGGGAGATTGAAGATTGCACACCTGTCAAACAGCATCATTACAGAATGAATACTCTCAAGCAGGAATGTTTGAAAAAAATAATAACAGTATTACTGGAGAATGATTTCATAGAACCAAATAAATGTGTCTGGAGCTCGCCACATATTATTGTGCCTAACCCAGATTATATATTCCGTATACGTTCTGTCTATAGAGACTCAACAGTGTCACCAATGCAAAGAATTGGTGACTGCATTGACAAAACTGAAAGTGCAGAATATGTAACCAAGTTTGACCTTATGATGTGATTCTATCAAAGTCCGCTCACGGAAAGAGCTAAAGAAATTTCGGCAATTGCAGTTCCAACGGACTTTATTAATATAAAGTCACAATGTTTGGTATGATATTTTCTCAGTCAACATTCCAATCTAAACATGCTAACATTTGGTCTCACTAACTGTGACTCGTAGAACGATAACGTCATCATCAACAACTATACCTTGAGAGGTCAACTCGAACCATTGGAGATTTTTTCGATCGAATATGTGATACGAATTTGACTGTTAATTTTGATAATTGTGTGTTTCGCTGTGCTTGTATTACATTTGTATGACAGATTGTGGGAAAAGGTCAAGTTGAACTGTTAAATGTTGAGGTCAAGGTTAAGGTTATCTCTGAATTCTCAGTGGCTATTATTAAAAGCCAACGGATGCAATTTCTGGACATGGCTCCATATTATCGGAATTTTGTTTAAATTTCTTCATAATTGCCAATATTTTGACAAATATTTGAGTAGGAATTAAAGTTTCATTGGTCTGAACAGTCTCAGTAATCTTTTCACAGATTTAAGGTCATAATGAACGATACGTCAGTTCTTTCAGCTCCAGCTTTAAGTCAACAAACATGGTGTTGTTCATGCAGTGTATTGTTTTTCTAAACAAAAACATGGGCATGCATCAGAGAAACTATTCTGCAATCGAGAAGGAAGGTTTGGCTTTAATATTCACTTTGCCACATTTTGAAGTGTATGGTATTTTAGCTCCTTTTTCGATTATTGTATTCAATGATCTCAACCCCCTTAATTTCGTAGACAAAATGAAAAACAAGAATCAGTGATTGTTGAGGTGGAGCTTGATGTGCAGGAGTACAACATTAACATTAGGCGCAATAAGGGACTTTCATCAGTATAGAAGTACTATATTGCTTTGTCATCTGGTATATTTTGTTTCATTTATAAAGATCTTCATATACAAATCTAATTATTATTGTATCATATTTGTATTTGTTTGTACATAAATAAAGCTTTATTCTGGGAAGGACGCAAAATATCAATAAAACAAAATAGTACTTTTACACATATCAGAGGGCATCTCCAGTCACATCTGCATAGCCATGGCCAAGAATTCCTTCTCGATTGTGTTATTATTTCTCTGGTGCTTGATTTAAATATTTTAAAATCCGAGCAGCATTTTCTGCAGTTTCCTTCTTTTACTCCTCAAGCAAGGTATTAACATTACTATGGATGCAATTCTTGAACACTTCATTTAATTATCGTAATCTCTTTCAATATTCTTGGTTGAGTGTTACCTATCAGAGATTTGTTCTTTCTCCCTTGCGCATTGGACATGAGGTTGTCCAGTTGCTTTTTACAATTCCTAAATCTTTGTCGATGTGCCTCAGATATAAACACCTAACCCTTCAAGAATTATTCTTTAATCAAACCATAAGCTGTGCGTTTTACCGACGATGTAGTGTAGATATCACGAGCTCTGCCAATACGTACAGCATGTAATAACAAAGAGCAGTGTGTTCGTGGCCATTATAAGTTTTCAGCAAGCTTCTCAAAGTGAAGAAAATATTTATCAACTTTTTTCTGAAAAGGGGGTATTACCCTCATATTTCTGAAAAAATCAAAACCTGAACTTGTGTGCAAAAGAGATGTAAACTCCTCTTGCCAGTTATATTTCCTCTAATCTATATTTCATTTACGATTCTCTCTCTCTCTCTCTCTCTCTCTCTCTCTCTCTCTCTCTCTCTCTCTCTCTCTCTGCATTTTCTTGTCTATTCTCCGTATCTGCATTTCTCTTTCCTTTTTTCCCTCTGCCTCCCCGTTTCCTAATTCTCTCTCTCTCTCTCTCTCTCTCTCTCTCTCTCTCTCTCTCTCTCTCTCTCTTTGCATTGGTATTCTTCTATCCTTTTCCTATTTCGGAATTTGTATTTCTCTTTTATCGTTTTCTCTCTCTGTTTGTATTGCTCTTCCCCCCCCCCCTTAATTTGTAGTTGCATCTTATTTTCCTCTTTGAGAATTATGATTTCCATTATTCCTTTCTTAAGCTGAAGATTTGTTAATTCCAATTTCATCTTTTTTTTTTTTAACTGTAGACTTAATAATCACACCTAAGGCACTATCATCCAAAATGTAATTTCTTACCAAATTACTGAACAAAAAATATATTTTATTGCTTGCTTTGTTAAGACGCTTTTATTTCCAAAATGTCATAATGTGTAAGAAGCTTAAGCTACCCGTCCTTTTTCATAGTCTAGTCAGTCTGTGTAGGGTTTAAAACAAAGCATTTGATGACCTTGTGAATGATTTGTAGGATTCACTAAATGTTTTGCAAATGTGTGAATTTCATGTCTTTATCAGGTACAATGAAAATTGCGATGCAAAATCATTTCAAAATTTAAGGGAAATTTTTAATATCTTTGAAATCTTTTAAAGGATGTCAAATCCAGGCGGCCCCCAATGTCTGTTACACACTACGTCTTAAATTATTTAATATATAGAAGGAAAACCAACAAGTCTAGTAAAATTAACATATAATTTACTTCCCTAGAATACAAAGTGAAAATTTAAAGGGCCTTTACTGTAAATCAAAATAATCCCGCACGTTCTATCATAAGTACAAGAGTATACAATGTTCCGAATGAATTTCAATAATCTTAAATCTCTTGATGAACCACCATGACATAATCTAGAATGTCTTTGAATGAATCATCAATAATCCCAAAGGAGTGTTTTAGCCCAAAGAGTCCGTAACACTTTATAAGTCCAATGAGTAATTTAAATAAACAGTCCCTTTCAAATTATGTCTGAAAACGACTATAAGTAATTCTACATTCTATCATAAAATAAGAATGAATATTTGTTTACAAAACCGCTATTTATATACAAAATGTCACCAGACCTCGACCCTAACACAATGTTCGGCACAACTAATCAGGTACGCATTACATGACAAAAGTCAGATAAGAAATGTAAATTAAAAATACATATTAAAATATATTCACGTCTTAGAAATGGAACTCCCGCATCATCTTCACCCTTCTAAACATTTACGTTTCATATTGCAGAAGGTTTAATGTCGGATAATGCTCAGCTTGGACCAGCATGTACGATCTCTTAAGCTTCTTCGTACTAATTTAGTGTCTAGCGTAGCATCTGGCATAACAGGTCAAGTAAAAACCTCTGACGCTGTAGATATATACTGTTGCTTAACTCTGCTGTATCACTCGTGCTTCTAAGTATCCAACAAGCTGCAGCAATAGCCTTTTTGGACTCACTGTACTAATTCAGTTCCCATAGTAAACCTATGCAAACACCATGATATTAAAAATTCAATAACTTACAATTTTTGAGTGCTCATGATCAAACCTATATTTATCAGTATAGATGAAACCTGGATGTCAGCTTCTGTGTAGAGGAAAGGATATGAGCCGCGGCATTTTCTGGACCCGCATGTGTTTGAAACATGTGCTTTCAATTCTGCACCAAACAGTCAGGTGCTAATTTTAGTAATGAGTATTCCAAACTCAAGACTTAAAGGACGGGAATTCCATTAGTAGAACAATGTCTATTTTTTTTCACTTGCAACTAGGATAAGCTCTCAAAAGATTCTTTTTCCTAAAACATAACTTACATTATTAACCAATCCTGGTCAGCCAAACCCGTATATACTCTATTTAAAGTTCACCCATTTCTAGGCTGGTTCTCATTTTTCCATATCATTAGTACCGTGTGTCCTTTTGATACCATGTTACTCTGTAAAGCTGCTATGATTTGAACTTTGGAATACTTCTGATTTAGAGGCATATTACCATTTACTAGGCACATTACGATTGACCATAATTCATTTGACTTGTAATCAAATTAGTTTTATTGTCTTCCTTACTTATGTTCTAACGACAATAAATCATATTTAATATCCGTATGTTTTTTTATTTATATGCGAATAAATTCTGTTCAAAGAAAATTCTATCTCAAAAAGTAACGTTTTCCCCAGTAGTTTAATTTATAACTACATCTTAAAGGTTCTTACTCGAATAATTTGCACACAGATGTTTAGCGTCTCCCTGGAAACAGCGTATTGATTCCCCTGCAGCACAAGCGATGTATATTTCTTGCCCCACGTCTGAATCAAGCTTAAGGACGTTGATGTTACCCTGAGAATGAGATAGTTCTACATTAAAGACTCTTACCTCAACACCATGACTAAGATGGTATTATAACCTACTCATTTATAATGATGACGAAGAGAAACGTGTGGCGTCGTAAAAGAATATCACAAAACATAACAGTAAACCATGCATAATGTACCCTAATCCGAAATATAGCGGTAAACCACTTGTTGAGTGAAATCTTGGTACAGCTTAAAGTTGACCAATTACAGGTCTAAAATCTAGTTTTCAATTTGTAGAAAGCTTGTGTAGTTAGACAGAGATGCTCTAGTTTGGGGTTGGTCCAATCCTATACAATTTAAATATATTGATATGTCTTCCTATGTCTTGCACAATAAAATAGAATAATTAAGTGTGGCAAGTAAAATCTATAATAACTTACGTAGATTAGGTTCTGAGAGTGATTTATCCACCTTGGAGTCAAGCTAGGTATTCCACAACCCTCTGAAGGAAGTTCTACCATCAATGAGTCCACTTCACGAGTTATACTCGGGACACACTGGTTGATGGGGAAACTATTATTAAAAATGAACATTACAGTGGAAAAGAAAACAAAAGACATATTTCAACAGGTATACATCTAAATCTACAGATTTTTAAAAATATCTCATTGATCTTTCTTTTGTTTCTCCCATTGTCTATGCAATAAACATCTACTTTTACTTATATACTTCATTTTATCTACATTCGAGAAGTATAAAAGGCAAATTTACCTCATACAATATTTTTTAACTAATGCAATATTTTTTAACTAAGTCAATCTTTAATGGCCGTAGTCCATTCAGATTATTGATAAACTATTAAAACTGAATTCGGGAGCCCCGAGTGACCGAGTGGTCTAAAGTGTTCACCGTTACGGATCACTGCCATCTCACCTCTGTCTGCGTGGGTTCGAGTCTCGGGCTCGGCCAATGTGGGTATGTGAGAAAGCTTGCCGGTAGCTTCTCGTGGGTCGGTGGTCCTTTCCGGGGTTTTCCTGGGTTCTTCCTCCACCATTTATATTGGCCGCCATGTTTAGCCTATCTTGTGCTGAACAATGGCGTTAAACCCTATAACAGCAACAACAACAACAACAAAACTGAATTCCCTGTAGCATAAATACACAACACAAATAACATTTTAATACCATATATGCATGATTTGGGCGGGGGAGGGGGAGGAGTGTGAACACAAATATTGAGTCATTGACAAAACCCGTAACTATTTATTTTTTATTTACCATATCAAAGGGATAGAGTTAGAGCGAAAAGTAAGAATGAGAGGATTTTCCACAAATGCCGTTTTCTTAGGCGATATATAAAATCAGTTGAAAAACATTTATCTTTCCCGAGCTTTGGCAAGCAATAAAGTCAGAATTTGACGTCATGTGATAATATAATCCTATAATTTGTGATATTTTCAATCAATATTTGTTGAATAATTTTAATGTTTTTCCCTCTCGCAAGACACGTTTTTGGGGGTTTTTTTGGGAGGGGGGGTTATCCCTCAATATGAATGCAGTTTAGTTTTTGGAAATCATTCTGAAGAGCATGCACATGCGTTGTCTCTTTCGTTACTTTCCGTAACGTGATAAACCATTTGTGACATTATTATGCCTTACAAAATTGCTCTTGGGACATATAATGTGTGTAGTTTCATATGTTTCATTTGTCAACATGTTAATGTATCACTATGTAAATATAATTGGTCCAAATCAGCCAATGATATTATTGCACAACATTCTCTTACTGGTTGGCTGCTATTGTAGCAAGTTTCCTTAACCTGCCTTTTTGACTTTTTTCTACTACTGCATTGAACATTTGGTCATCCGATTTCGAATCGATTGCCAAAGGGGTATCCGTAATAAAGGTTAGTGATTTGTGTGTGTGAGTTAGATTTTTAACGTAGCTTTAACAAATTTTTCAGTCATATCGCTACGATGTCTGCAGTGTGACAATTTATAGTGATGTCCAGCCCTGGGGCATCATGCCGCAGACGTGTGGCATGATGTCCCATCCCAGTAAAATTATCCTGGCCGACCAGTCCTAACACTAACCTCTTAATGCTGAGCGCCAAGCGAGGCAGCTGTTAGTACAATTTTTTAAAGTCTTTGGTATGACTCGGCCGGGGTTGGAACCCGCGACCTCCCGCATCCGACGCGGACGCTCTAACCACTAGGCCACCGGAGCGGTCAAGGAAAGGTTACGTCCGAATATGGTCAATTTATCCTACATGGGCCAATTATATAAAAACTCAGCGTATCACTCAGTGGATGAATGTGGGGACCTGTAACTTGGACCACATCCCATGACAAGCCTGGTTTAAATGTGAACTTACAGGAGTAAATAAACTTATTTCTGTCTAGAGAAGAACGTGGACATATGCCAGTCTCCCAACTGTTACGGAATTATATATCATCTTTGGAATTTCTAACTCAATTTTATTTTTAAAAGTCATTTGAGATGATGATGTTATATTTGTATTGTTTAACTCAATGGTTAGTACTATGGTGCAAGTACATTTGTATTACGTACTAGTAGGATTCGTTCACAAGGTCTCCAAGGTGAAATCAACAGCTGAATGCAGTCAGATGACGCGTGAGTATTTTTTTTTGTTTGTTGCAAAATGTGCATAAGCGTGTCAAATCAAAGTACAGTTGACACTCGCGAACTCAAGCATTTTATTCGTTCAATTTGAATTTAAGGTCAGAACAGAACTACCTTTTTATTTAAGACTGTTTGAATTCTGTTAAAATAGTAACAGCTGAAAGTTTGAGATTGTTTTGCATCAGAAATGTTTATTGTAATGCATAAGAATGCTGCATTAATAAGATGCACCCATTACCGTTATTCTTCCTCAGTTATACATAGTATTTGTAAGTTTCTTGAGAGAGAACTTGTGATTCATTGATAATATATTCGTTAGATATAGCAGAGTTGATATTCAGTGATTTAAACACATAGTACTATGGAATTATGTGATTATTATTCAAGGATTTGAATATGTCACTAATTTCTATCGGATTAAACTTTCAAGGACTTCACTGATAGTCTACATTCATGAGATAACACTGAAGCAGAAATACTTGGATAATTCTTTTGAATTCAGTTATCATGGTAGCACATAAGCACTCTACTAACCACGTTCGGCTTACCTTAGAACAGTTTCCGGATTAGTGAGAACTTGATAGAACATTTTCAGCTTAATAGTATTATATTCTTCGAATTCATACATTGTAAGTTATTTTTAATTCTTTTCCTTTCTTTGATTATTATATTTTATTTAAATACATTTATATTTTGGAACCTATAATGCTTGTTGGGGTTCATACTTTTTCTGTTACTTAAGTTTTAATTCCCTAAACGTAACACAACTGACAGAAAGTTATCCATCCACGGCATGTTTGCGCGTTGGAATAGTACCAGTTTGGGTAACGTTTTTTATTATGTGAATTTATTATCTTGAATTTCTGCATCCAGTAATAATTCCTGTACATGGATGTCCAGCAACTGGAATTCTACTTTTCTGCCTCACACAATACTCCATCCATGGTAATTTAAATGAAGCACTTTACGTCGAAACATTGTAAACATTTTCATCGAGACTGATATGGCTAGTCTAACATATCCCGAGTCAGCTATGAGATATCATACAAAAATTTCCAGCAGATATCCAAAGTTGAAAAATGATGTCTGTTTTTCTATTGATTTGGAAGGACAGTTTCTCTTTGAATTATAATTTGTACAGAAATATACTTTTCAATGTTACGGATCACAGAATTGCGCATTACTAATTTAACCAGAGACTGGGACTATCATTCTACACCAAGTGAAATGTGCATCGTCTGGGCCAGAATGAACGAAAATATTTCTTCTTCTCTCTAAACTATTTCCATTAAAATTAAAACTATGTGATTAACGGAATCTCAACTAGGTAGTGATTCAATATTAAGTTTATGAAACTCGCCAGGGGTCGCAAAAGTTGAACATCATTCAACTCATTTCATAAATTCAGTATTGATCATCATGCATTTGAAATCATCTATGTATTACATAGACAAAACATCAACTTGATGGCAACCTGTTCATGTCTATATAAGCATGCACAGGATTTGTTCTATTTTTTCTTCTTAAAAGTTTGAACATAGGTCGTCAAATTTTGTGCTGCATCTTTAAATAAGTATTTATGTACGTACGTATGCATATATATATGTATGTATGTATGCATGTATGTATGTATCAATGTATCGATGGATGGATGGATGGATGATGCATTCATGCATGCAGTCACATACGTATACATTCATATATGCATTTTTTATGCATGTATTTATGTATATATTTAAGGTTTAACCATTTGCCTTTTTTTAAGTTTATTGCTATGTAAAGAAAAACAAGACATGGAATTGCTTCACTTCTTTGGATCAAATCAGCAATAACGAAACCTTACATTTTACAGGATAGATAAGGAAATATCGAAACCGGTGAAGCATGTAACATAAATATGTCTGATCTTTCATATTTAGATCGAATGAGAAATAAACATATATTTATTCAAGATTCAAAACCGAATAAGGAATATGTTAGTATTTCCTTTGCTGTTACTGGATTTGTTTATCTCCTTTTCTACCTAGATCGATTACGGAGTAAGGAAATATATTCGAATTAAAAAAGAACAACTAAAACGTAAATATTTTCATTTTCCTTATTGGGTCTGAATGAGAAAATGACTCCGGTGTCCTAAGTGGTTAAAGCATTCGCCTCCATCAATCGTTTCACTGGAATGCGAAATGACTATGCGGATCACTGTAAACATATTACCTAATACTTCAAGATCCACCATGAACTCTATGAAGTTCTGTGTTGACCCACTAGTTAAAACTAGCGTGTACGTCCCTGCGTCAGATCTTGTGGCATTTCGAATCTTGATGCTGTTTTCCCCAACTGCTATCAATCTGTCACCATATAAGGGACTGACCACAAAATTTGTGCTCGCCATCCAAGAAGCAAGAAGAATGCCATTTTCTCTGTTCCATGTTTTAGCCTTGATATCACTGCGAGACTCGGCGGGTGTGTTAGGAAAGAGTATATTTACGTCCTCAAATTCACAAACGTTAACTCTTCCATCAGTGGCTCCTATATGGAGTACAAGTGTGTATATCGATTGTCAATGAGGGCAAGAGAAGTGATTTATATTATACTAATTACTCCATTAAAATCGTTCAAAGAAACGAAGACCTAGTATATGTCAAGAAGGCGATTATATTTAGAATTAAGTCATTTTTACAAATACAGACATGAATAAAGATGTAAGTATTTTGTCGAACATTTTCGTAATGCAGCCAGTTAAATGAACTCCCAACAGCAGTGTTCTCAAAGTGACTCCAAGCTCCAATACCTCGAATCACTGAACATGAACAGTACAAAATTATTGGCTGTATTTATCACCGGACCCCCATGCTAGGGGCTAATATGTCCCATTTTCTTCCAAATTCAAATCCCCTATTAGTGTGGAAACCTTCCTAATCATTTGAGGAGGTGTAATTGGTTTTTATTAACATGCATGCATTAAGATATTTAACTCAGTGTTGATTGAATGCACTGATTAAACTTAGCCCAATATTAAAATGAATAGTTCAGTACTTCTCATTATGACTGTAACAACTAAGTCTAATCATTATGCTATCACTACTGTCTGAGAACAGAACCCAGAATGTTAAGGGTAAATAATGGAGACGATCCAAAAGGTGACATATCTGAGATATAGTGTGTATCACTACTCGTCAAGATGTATGACCTTGATCAGTTCATTGCTATAAACAACTGAATTGACATATCCATAAACAACTGAATTGACATATCCATAAACAACTGAATTGACATATCCAACGGATTGTCATCATAATGTTCAGGTTATTAAAATCTGGTGCGTAGAACTAATAAAACATCATGTTCAATACGACAAACATCATTAGCAAAGTAAAGTCAACTATATAAAATATCAAATGATTCCAACAACATACAAATTTGTACTTTTGACTCATTTGATTAAAGTATGTACACTTTCATGTATACATGTAGCTGTATAAAGGAAGAAGGTTAATCTCAGATACGTTATGTTTATTGCTACAGGAAAGCTATCAGAAATCTTACAGCATTTGTCCTTTCACAGAATACAACAACATTCTTTAGGTATAAACATTTGCACAGCCGCACACAAATTAACCAATCACCCACGGTTGCTACGGTATAGAATAGAAAAGTCATAAAGAAGCGTCCCACATTCCGATTACGTATGTTGTACGAATCAGAGATAAATGTAAGGGTGATATCTGTTGAAATGTCAGGGTATATATAAATTTCTTGCAAAATTGTTTATATTTTCCTGAGAATATATACAAACACCTTGAGGTTTGTAAATGAGTTGTTCTTTGTGTACAATATGTGTGTGTGTGTGTGTGTGTGTGTGTGTGTGTGTGTGTTGTGTCTACGTAGGACAACATAAGTAAAGATGAGGACAGAAAGTAATCTTAAGGTAATGCCCGGTGGTGACAAATTATGTTCAACAAAAAGAGCATTGAGACAACCAGATTTCCCATTTATCGATCCATGGCAGAATGACGTCGTTAAAGCAATGGTAGATCCAAGAGCCACGCTACCAAGCATTTATAAATAACGTCCAAAACTGATTTCAAAAGTAACTTTAAACTAATACCTCAGATTTCACAGCATACATAATTTTAACAACAGTGAATATTTGCAGCTGACCCGAAAAAAAGTAAGCACGATTAGCACACATTATTTTTAGCACCTACGGTTAAGTGGGGATGCTCACTTGAAATGTATTTGACAATCTGACCATTATAGCACATTTGGACGGACTACATCTTAAATACCGCCTGCTTTCAAGGGAAGATATAATAGTACGCTCAAAGGTGTAAATATCCTCTATGATCATTAATGCCAAAGACTCGATACAATCGAGTAGCCAAACAAAGAAGAAATTATTGCTTGCTTTGTAAATATGGACAGCCGCAAGTTATTTGAAAAAAAGAAAAAAGAATGTTAATCGGTTTTCCATAGACCCAAGTAAAAGATAACATTTCAAAGACTCCATCCAATAAGCAATAAGATGAAGTGAAAAAAGTCATAGATTCTTATAAAGCGTGTGGACACTATTTAAAAAACAGAGCAAAACCAGTTTGACTAGAACGAAGCTAAAAGGTAGTTCATTTAATTTAAACTTTCCTCATTTAAAGACACAAGTTCATATGAATTTCAATATTTTGGTTTGAAATGTCATGGTAGCTAGCATTTGTAGAGATAGCACTGGATACAAAATCATTATAAGCACTAATACATACATAGGGTAATCCAAAAGAAGGATCGGTTGTACATGCTTTAAATGCCTTTTCGTCTTTTCATTTTTCTCTTTCATATGTAACTTACTATAACAAAACCAATCTCAAACATTCCATATATAATTTCAAAATCGAACGATACAAGTCTCTTAGCTAACAAATTGATCTAAAAGGAATTTTGTTTCCTACTAGATTTTCTCTCTCTCTCTCACTCCCTCCCTCCCAGTTAGGTCATTCATCACAGGGAACATTATCCAACTTTACTTTATGGAGCAGTCTTTTGAATGATTAGACAGACTTGAGAAGATACATGAATGAATCAATAAAGGAAGAAATGAAAGCATGTATACAAACCTTTTGCTCTTAGACATAACAGAAGAAATAAGCTTACAGCAATTTGATAATAGAGTGCACGTTCCAAACGTCTAAATCTGCAAACAATAAAAGAAATAATCATTACCCCTAACTGCATATTTCTCTCTTTTTCTTAACTAGGTTGTATCTCTATGGTCCAGAATAAATCCAATAGTTAGCTAGCAATGCACTTTTAGGCCTAGCTGTAATAACTGTATTTAAAGGTGATTCAAACTGATAAATATCCTTGAGCTAGAAGATAAAAGTTGATTGTTATGAATGAAAGCCAATCAATATATAGCAACATGAGTCTATCACGGTTCATGCCTGAACCTGAAACAGCTTTTAAGCGATAAGGCTGACACAATCAACATGAAATATATATCTTTGTCATTGATCTTAAAGACAGGAATCTAATGTGAAATGCAACACATCTTCTAGCCTCAATATACATATGTACCAAATTTCACTCATTTATCATAAACAGCTATTAATGTATATAGTTAACTGGAAAATGCTACCGAATATGAAATATTAGCCTGTGATCTAGACCTTAACGATAGGACGTTAATGTGGTATGCGACACGCTTTTGAATGATGACGTATATCAAGTTTCATTCATTAATCTAAAATGGCCAATCTTACTGAGCGAAAACAAAATGTGCCACAGAATATAAGATATTGAGCTGTAACCTAGATCTTCAAGATAGAACCTCCATGAAATACATGACGCCCTATATAATTTTAATGTACAAATATCCTTTAATATGAAATAGCATTAACGTTATAGTGAGGAAACGCAAGTATGACGGATTGATGAAGGAAAGGATGGACAGAAATGCGGATAATATGTTCCCCTTATGTTCATAAGGTCACGTGCGAAAGTATTATGTTCTAAAGGTGTATTCTACTGGTAACTGAGCATTCTCAAACGCGGTTTCAATAATTGACTTCAGGTAGCACAAATTCACTATTGCATTTAGCTAGAAGTAATGATCACTGGATTTGTCTACATGGGCGAATGTGATGAAGTCAAGTGCTTCAGTTACGGTGTGTCACTACGCGAGTAGGAGCAGAAAGATTCAGCTTACCTGGAACATGCTCGATGGTCTCCGCACTTTCAATACTTTCCTTTAGTGGGACCCCAGTAACTGAGGTGTCTACACCAAGTTGCATACCATGTTGTTCAAGAAACCTGATTGGTTAGGAGTCAAAACGTTGGACAACACTAAGACAAGTATTTAAACCCCATTTGAAAAGTAACATTCAAGGATTACCAAGCAAATTGCAAGAGAAGATCTACAAGGAAGTTAGGAAGGGACTTGCCATAGCAAAATCTCAATTTGTGACTGTTTAACTTTTTTGTAGAGTTGTTCGCGAGAGGAAAGTGGAAAAAGTGAACAAACTCGTCAACTCAGGATCAAGTGTGCGTTCATCAGCGTATTCCGCTTTAGACCATTTCTATTAGAAGATTTTATTGACACTGTTGACCGTTTCCCGGAATGGCAGTGGTCAGAAATTATTCACTACATTCATCACTTTCGCTCTGGGAGAAGATTTTGATTAAAAGGACATTTAGAACGGGCTTGACGTGAGTATAAACATTTGCTGACATTGTCATGGATGCTTTACAAGAGATCATTCGTGGTTTGCCTCTGAAGTGCAGAGAACTCATTTTACCAAGAATTCCTCAAGATACCAGTGAAACGCAAAGAACAATTACATCCTTTACGTCACTGTGGTTTGAACCTCTGGTACCTGAATGATATAAGAAGATTGATTCATTTGAAAACGTTCCAATGGTCAGACATTGATAAACTACCCGAGTGTCAGAAGGATTTGGATGATACTCATTCAACTTACAAATTGTCAATACTGCAACGAATTCCAGAGGAAGATTTAGAGGATTACCAAAATCTTTTACACGAACGAATCTTGGTTCAAGAGGACACGTCTGTGAGACGTGTGGTGTGTGAGTTAGTGACTAAACAATTTGGATTTGCCACTGGAGTACGATTAGTTCTGTGCAAAAGGTACATCTATTACCTCCAACAAAAGAGGGTATACAGGTTTGCCACCATACCACGACCTTTATCAGTAGTGATACAACAGATTCCGTGGAAGGAAGTCAATGACACTATTCAGACTGTGGAGGATTACCAATACGTTTTACAAGAACTGTTTCCTTTGAATTGGGGACGTCGTTTGCAATGCGTGTTAGTGACCTCCTTTCTGGGATTTCGTTTACCAGCCGATTCCTTGCGGACTATTTCCGAACAGTACCTACCACAAAAAATTATGGTGGTTCCTTTCAATATACACGAGAAACTCATTCTGTTAAAAGCGTTGCACTTTCATCTCGATACTTCTCAACCTCTAAGGGAAAAATGATTCATAAACTTTCAGCCACTGAAGATGCTTACGAAGATGTGTGTATAGTTTGTGTCTTACACTCTCACTGGCAAGATGTACGTGACTGTAGAAGTCTTGGTTTCGATGCTTGGACAAAAGAAGTGGCTCATTATGCCAACGATTTGTGTTAATGACTTCCATCGTTCTGTAACACATGTAACCTTTAAACCTATGTTATCCACAGAGACAGAAGAAGAACCCGACACCGAGGATAACCACCCACATTCAAGACAGGACCGTCGTCGACGTCGACACCCCCGAAAAGCCATTCCGGGAAGACACATGTGAGACTGTGCCAAGTGGTGTAGAGACACCAAGAACATTACAATGTGTCCCGTGGACACCACACCTTCGTCAAAATAAAATGTTGTAAAGTGACTTGTTTATATTCTACTTTGATTGTTTTGTTGTGTATTTTATCGATGTACTTAACCCATCTGGCTTTTATGCATTTTTGTATTTCCTCTTAAATTTTAAATTATGGAATAAACATGACCTGAACAAGTATAAAAACTCTTGTCTTGTGTTCGTTTCAAAATTGGGAACACCTTCGCTATGGCTACCTCTGCTGTCTCTTCTACCTCTTCCTCGACTTCCAAAAATCATCGACGACATATTAGATCGTTCAGTTTCGGAGGCCTTGTATCTTTGCGATCCCTTTAACATGCTGATTGCTGCACCGATTGGTTCAGGCAAAACCGAATTTGCCAATCTTTTGATCGAACACAAACGTTAAATCATCGATCGTCCACCTCAGCGTATCGTCTGGTGTTACAAAGAGTGGCAATCGGCTTACAGCCTCCTGCGAGAATGTCAACGAAATTCCATCGTTTTTGTGGAAGGCATTCCTCGCAAAGACGACGGGACCATGTCTGACCCCAGTCAAACGCAAATGGTCATCTTTGACGACATGTTAGGAGAAGACGAATACGAAATGAAACTGGTTTACGCACAAAGGGCATCATCGTACTGCCAGTGTCATTCACATCACCCAAAATTTGTTTCAACAAAGTAAAGCCCATCGCACCATCAGTCTCAATTCTCATTACGTGGTGTTGTTTAAAAGTCCCAGAGACAAATCGCAAGTACAGGTGTTAGGAACTCCTAGGCTGACTCATGCGTACGACAATGCTACTCAAACAACTCACGCCTATTTACTCGTCGATTTTAAACCCACTACCCCAGATTATTTGCGATTTCGTACCCATCTGTTTCACAACTGGTGCCAAGATGGAGGGCCTGTCGTGTACACGTCCCCGTCGGTGTGAACAAATACAGCCTATAAAATCCTCCGACATTTCTGGTCTGTCTCAAACATCATCAACATACGTGCCTTCAGTCTCATCTTCCCGTCAAATGGATTCGTGCCATGTAAGGCATCAGTCGCGAAAAAATCTACAAATACGTGCTCGTGTCTTAGAAGTCGGTCTCAGAGAAGTCTTACGATGGTTTACGGTGACAGCACATCAATTACTTCAAGTCATCATTTACATTCCTCGTCAAACAAAAGGATTTTTGACAAACAGAAAGTAGCCTTGTCGCAACTGTCAGATCCCCGAATCAACATTCAAACCAAAAAGCAAATCATTTTGAAACCTAGAGGTCGCGGTTCTCTAGGAGGTGTCATCATTCGCTCCCTCTTAAAATGGGATCCAAATGGCCTCTTTTTTGGTGGGCGAGTCGGGGGTTTTTTCTTAGGGATCGCAGCGATCCCCAAGAAAAAAAAAACTCGCCCACCAAAAACGTGACAAGAACAAAAGGAGCAGTGGTATCAAGACCAGGGCACCGCCTCAAAAAAAGAAAAGTCCTCAAGAAAAGTCCCAAGAAAAGTCCCAAGAAAACAGCTTCTACCCGCAATACAGGCACTTCGTCCCGGACGCAACATTACTTCCCCAAAACCACGACCTACAGTAACCGTGTCTCCAGAAGCAGCAGCTTCTTCCACTTCACCATTGCTAGTGATGCCAGCGAAACCCGATTTGACACCCATCTTCCCTAATTTGATGAAAATATGGAAACCCGTGTCTCAAGGATCTTCTCCGTCGGCGACAACCACTTCCTCCTCCTCCTCTTTTGCCTCAGAGGCAGCCGCTAAAGAAGTACCCTCCCCCAAAATCAAAGTCCAAGAGAGATCAGGAATGTTACAGAGTTTAATGGATTGATTCAAGCAAGAACTTGCACGATTTAGTCCATTGCGAACTCCTCAACGTCGAGTGATGCCTGTAATGACGATGATACAATGTACAGACAATCAGTGGCGACGTATTCCAGTATAGAAAAGACCCGTGCCAGATGAGCAATATTACTGTTGTGCTCCTAAACATAAAAAGATGTCATCCCTGAAAAGTGCACACCCCCACCATCGCCGTTCTCGTGCCATTAAAGGAAAAAGTAAAGGACAGTCTCATCGTTTAGTCAAACATCCGAAAAAAGCTTATCCAAACATCGATGTCTACCCAAGAAACTACCCAACCTACCAAAGAAAAAGAGATTGGTATAAAAGGGACGTTTATCCCAGTCTGTTACCACAGATTCTCAACGCATTTGATCTATTACCAGCTGTCAAAAAATAAGATAAAAGGAGGCGTGTCAAGCGATGGACTTTAGTGTACTTTTGCTCCTGAACGAAAAAAGATGTCACCTAAAAGAAGTGCACACCACCACTCTCTTGCCAAAAAAGGAAAGAAAAGGAAAGCACTGCCTCCTCGTTTAGCCAAACATTGGGACGTGTTGTCAGTTTTGTCCAGTGCCCCTCAACGCATGAGAAAACAACTCATTCAAACAGCCTCGAAAGACATCATCGATGCGTGTGCTAATGTTGTCTAAATGTCTTGAAAAGAACGATACCTTTGTGTAAAAAGAAAATCCCCATTCGTTAAAGAAAAAGATGTTGGTGCAACGTGGAGGATGTTTAGCACTGATACGACCGTTAATGAAAGGAGTAGCGGGAGCAATGCTGGGAGGACTCATGGGAGGTGATTTACCTATGTGTCCGAGATAAAAAGGACAAAAAGATAAATTGCACCTCTTTCGTGAAAAGATCTCATACGTGTATTTTGGAATCTTATATTAGGACGAAAGCTAACTTTAGTCCCTTACAAACGATGGATGTAATTCCATCGTTTCGAAGAACAACGTACCCCGCATTTACCTCCCAATCTTTATCTACCGAGATGTCCCAGTTACAACACGAATTGCAATCGTTGACAGATAGTAGCGACTTGTCAGAAACGGAAAATCGCAACGGTACGGCCAAGTGTTACGACGTCATCAACTTTTTCACCAGAAAGCTTTAGACGAAACAGCTCAATCGATTCGGAAATATTTCAAGGCCCTGTTAAAAAGTCAATCACCACCACCACCCCAGTGACCAAGACATACGCAGCCACACGGATGCCAGAGGAAGAAGACGCATGATAAGTCTTTCAAACACCGTCAGTGCCTCCCATCCCTAGTAAAATGCAGAATCCTTGTTGACCCATTCCCCCATACACAAAATATAAAAACTCAAAGCTTGGGTTAAAAAGAGTCCACTCCACCTTCGACAGAAGTGAAAAAGATAGAAGGGAAACCAGAAGTGAAAAAAGAAAGCAAGAAAAGAAAACCCATCCCATTGCCACCACCACCGCCACCGCTACATTCGACTTCCACTCCCGTGGCACGTCGGATACGCAAGCCGTTTCCAAATCACTTCACCCAAGCAAGAGTAGCATCAGTGAGCAGTGGGTGAAATAATGAAGATAGAGTCCTGATGGAGAATTTGTCAGCCAGCATTTACTACGATCCAGCCCATCCTGTAGGAAACGGAGGAGTTCACAAATTGTATCGTGCTGCCAAAACATGACTGAAAAGTGTACGTTTCCCTCAACTGCAACGATGGTTACAAGAACAGGCCAAGCACACGTTACACAAACCCATTCGACGAAAAGTTTCCAGAAGTCGCACCCGAGTGGAGGGTATCGATCATCAATAGCAAGCCGATTTAGCCGATGTCTCTGATTTGGCCAATTACAATCGTGGCTAGAAATATTTGTTTCTGCGTTATCAACGTCTTTTCCAACTTTGCCTGGGTCGTACCTTTGACTTCCAAACCGAGCTCTGAGTTAGTGCGAGCCTTAAAACTGGTGTTGAAACAAAGCGGTCGTCACCCTCTCCGATGGCAAACCGACAAAGGCCCCGAATTTCTAAACCAAGCTTTCCAAAAAGAACTGAAGAAACGAGACATCAATTTTTTTTCACCACAGAGAATCCCGAAACCAAAACTAGCAGCGTGGAACGTTTCAGCACACCTTAAAAGAATGCATTTGGAAATATTTTACGCATGAACACACTCTCAAAGTACATCGACGTCTTACCGCGCCTAGTCAAAGCGTGCAACCAATCTTACCGTCGGAGCATCGGATGCATCTGCGAAGAAGTGGCTCCCGTCTTTGAGCGTCTGTTTGGTACGTCCCGACCGCGGTCACTATGAAAGGTGGCATGTTGAACACGGGAGATTGGGTGCGCATTGGCAAAATCAAACACACTTTCCACAAAGGTTATTTACCCAAATGGACAACCGAATTATTTAGCGTCATTGGACGAGTGCGTGGCCGTCATCGTGCTGTCTATAAATTTGAAATCTTATAGTGTTAAAAGGAACTTTCTACTTGCCCGAGTTACAACGAGTGACCAAAAAAGAAGACCAGGTGTACGACGTCGAAAGCATTCTCGATCGAAGAACCCGTACAGTGGCCCAACGTCGTGCCAAAGAAGTCAAAGTGCGTTGGAAAGGATATCCTCCCAGTTTTAATTCTTGGATCGACGCTTCGCAAGTCATCGACTATAAAAAATAAGTGACCATCATGCCGTTCAACACTGCCACTGCAACAGTTCGTCTCTGCAACAGCTACAAAAGCAACCCTTCTGGGTGTAGTATGGAGAACGTGTGCCTAAAACGCAAATAGTCTTTTTCTACCAACTCTTTGTGGTGTATTGTATCATAGGTACAGCCATCACCAATTTGAGTTTGCAAGGAGACAAACAATTCTGGACCACTTTCCTGAGCAGTTGCATCGGTTACCTTCAACCCAATCCTTTTCTGAAATTGTCGGGTAACAAAGGGTACCTTGTGGTCAACGCCAATCACCCTCCCAACAATCGCAACAGCAACTCTCTTTTGTAAACTCCTTTGACCTCGAGTGACTCCACGGAAAGCAGAACTATGGAATTATGCATAGCTAATTCTTGTTAGCTTAACCCAATGACAGTTCCGTGGATGTGTTTCCCCACAATACCTTGTGCTGTTTCACGGCCAAATTACCTCAGGCCATCCAACTGGATCACGAAGCGCATTGGGAAGTGGCTTTGGTCAAAATCATTCATCCCACACAAATCAAAAACATCACTGAAGAGCAAACACATTTGAAATCGAAATCCTGAACGAACAATTGCAACAACACTTGAATGAAATTAATATTTCCGTTCCCAAATCACCAGCAACCAATCCATTATTCAGCATCTACGACCGTGAAAAATACGGCAGAGTATTATTTTAACGGTCAATATTTGGTGGACATGATTGCTTCCAGGTTTGAGGAACTGTTTAGCAAAGTCCTGGACAAAGCGAAAGGAAGTGTCTCCATCGAGTACCATAAAGTGGCTCGTCGCCTGCTAATGAAATTTAGGGATATCTAAACGTTGTCCGTCAGTTTTATTCCTAGTTTGTTTGAAAGTTTGGGTCGAGACGAAAATATGGCCTTGAATAGGAGACCGACGATCAAATGCAATATGGAATTTTACAAGTATTTTCGTTATCCTGCAGAACTGAACGAAGGATTGAATTTGATCTGTGTACTCCGATGTGGTGGAGTACAACTCGGTGGTACACACTGCCGCACCGTTATTGCGAATCATTCCTTTCAAAGTGGGTTCTGCCAAAACGAATGACGAAGAACGTGGAAACACCTATCACGTTCACCGTGAATTTGTAAATCCTCACTATCTGTCCTTCAGCAAGTCGTATTTCGACAGTGTCAACATTGGTACAAAAGGAGATATGGGACAAAATATGCCATTCTCGAGAGGGAAAGTCACGGCGAAACTCCATTTTTGATAAAGATTCTCTAGTGGTTTGTAAGTCATGTATCCACTGTACCGAGGAGTCGCTTGACCGCGAGGACATGGTTTAGGAGATATGATGAAATCTGCTATTCGTTCAGTGGCACCTGTCTTGAAACTGATGGTGACGCAAGGATTGCATGAATTGAAAGATGCCGCTTTGACGCATGGCAAAGAATTTCTTCATAATGTCATTATCGACAAACAATATCCCAGAGAAACCTTCTTGTGACCAAGCAAACATGTGTTGCTTCAAACTTGAAAATACAATCTGGGTCTACCAGAGTCTCCTATAAATGCGCTGCACGCTTCTGATCAAGGCATTCCTTCCTCGTTCATGCCAGAACAAGAACAAGTCAGAAGAGACGACGATGACACCCTTCCAGAGAAGTTCACACACACACGTTGCCAGAAAGACGAAGAAAAGAAGAACCGTTAGAGAATTAGACGTTTATAATTATTAAAGAAACAGAGAGAATAAATAATGCACCTAGAGTCTTGCGAATATTCCCATGTCGGAACTGGAACTGTTTGCCATGCCACCCACCATGGTGGCGATGCAAGAATCCCAATGGGTAGAATTTTATCCCGTTTCCTCTGTAAAGGACTCAGGATCATTCCCCATCGAATTGTAAATCAAAGGACAGCTCGAAGATTACATTGATCTGAATATCAGTTACTTGTACTTGAAAGTCAAAGTGCCCGACACGGACGGTACCGATCTAGACCCCGAAGAGGCAGTAGCCCAGGTCAACAATTTCATGCATTCGTTGTTCAGCTCAGTGGATTTGTACTTGAATAACAAACTGATCAGCAGTAGTATGGATACTTACCCTTATCGAACGTACCTAGAAAATCTCTTGACGTATGGAAAAGAAGCCAAAGAGACTCATCTGGATGCTTGAGTGGTAGGGAAACCTGACACTCCGGGCAAGTCAACAGCCTAGATGCCCACAATGTGTGATTTAAAGACCGTCAAAGCAAAATTCAACAAAGACATAGTTTAGAACTGATTGATCGCTTGCATTTGGACATGCTGTTGCAGACAAGTATTTGCTGAACGGAGTGGATGTCCGCCTAAGATTGAACTGAAGCAGTGACCCTTTCCATTTGATGGATGCAGCCGATGCCATTTACAAAATCATCATCCAAGAAGCGCGACTCTCGCGTGGAAGTGTTACCTAAAATGAGAACGACATTAATCACACTTTGAGCAGAACGACTGCCAAATATATGATACGACGAGTGGAAGTGTAAACCTTCACCATTCCCACTGGACAGCGATCTATGATCGAAGATCACCTGTTCAAAGGACAGTTACCAAAGCGTTTAATCATTGGTATCGACGAGAATTCTTCCTTCAGTTGACCCACAAACATTGCAATGGATATCAGAACGATCATCCCAGCCGAATTCAACACGATAAACGCATGATGATGAGCCAAGAGGAAACATTGGACGAGTATCTGGATGAAGCTTGGGGTCTCGTCTCGGAAGAAGCAGTGTTGAAACAATGGTATAAAGACTTGGCCGACTATTCCTCCCCTTCAATCACTATTCTGGAGATTCAACGCATCGAATCGCTGAGAAAAGTCATTTACTCCGGAGAGATTTTCAAGCAAAAAGTCAGGATTGAATTGATGACTTATCTTTGCCTGTGAAAAAAAAAAACCAAAAAAAAAAACAAACAAAATGGATACCTGGGAACTTCATTACCTTTTGAAAAACAGTTCGTACACCGCTTTTTGGAATTATGTCGTGTGCGCTAAAGATGAACTTTCTCATCGCAAACCGAACGACAATCAAGCTTATGTTATCAACACGGACGACAGTCATCTCCCAGGAACCCACTGGGTAGCCGTCTACTATCCAAACGATCACAGTGTGGAGTATTTTGATTCGTATGGATTACCACCTTTGGAAGGCGTCATCATTGACTTTATGAAAAGAAATGCCAAGACGTCTCGCTTCCATGATGTGAAATTACAAGGCACAGATTCCATTGTGTGTGGACAATATTGTGTATTTTCTTCATCAACGCAATCTTGGATATCCCTTAGAACATTTAGTGACTTATTTTGATGGTGACTCTTCTAGAAACGATGATAAAATAGAAAGATGGTTTTGTGACCATTAGGGTTATCTCTTGTCTTTAGCTAGGAAACGTAGTGTGCATCAATAGCCTAATCACCTAAATCAGTGGAAGTCGAGCTTGACTTCACAACGTTGTCAACCTTGTAAATACGTTCATGTTTGAAAAAAAGTATTGTTGTATTGATTGTTGATTTGTTGCTTAGCTGATTATGAATACAAATTTTGTATTTTGTTAATGGGTGTCTGTTGATTTAAAAAAAAATGAATATCGTGCAAAGATATACTCTTTCAATTGTCTCTATCCCTCTGGGTTGGGTCAGCTATAGCGTTCCTACCAAAAACCGCATGAATGTTTTCTATCGCGTCCGCGCTCGAGACATACTGCGGGAAAGTCGCCAGTCTGACCATACAATGTTAACTCATCAAACCGTGAAGATGACTTCCAAATTAGCCATGCTGAATGATGCCCACGTGAATTTACATCGTCTCAGGCAAAACCTGATGCGAAATCCAGAAGAGATAGAAAATGTGAGAATGATTAAGGAAGCACAAGACCTGATAGAAGAGGTCTTTAGAGAATAAATCAAAAAGGAGCAAGAAAATGGACAGAAATACAGACTTCAGAAGCATTAACAACAACAACAGCAGCAGCAACATCAACATCAGGAGCCAGAAAGAGGCTTTGTCGACTGCCGTGTGGACACCAAGGAGTTCTTATTCTCCTTCCGCAGAAGCAGGCCGTATCCCGTGGGAAAGCCTGCAACAAAATCGTTACTGAATTCTAGGTGTTGAGAGATTGCCAAAATCACTAACAAACAAAACAGCCATTTTCAGGGCTACCACCAAATTTCAAGAAAAGAAATATTACTCGATTGCCGAATTAGTGTAGTTGAGTCAGTGTGTTTGTGGGTAAAGGGATAGAAGTGTGTCTATAAACACTTGGTTTCTCTTGATTTTGTAGGATAGTGTGTTTGATGTAGAGTTGTATGTATGGGTGGTGATAGAGTGTGTTTGTAATAGGTTGAAATGGAAGTATATATTTAGGTCCGCGCGTTCCATGTTTTGTTGGGGTGTAGAGTGTGCATTGTTAGTTTTGTGTGAGGGTGTTTTCCTTCAGGTCTGTGCTTCAGGCATATATATTTTGGTGTGATCGTCACTCTGGTTACCCAATGTTGCCTGAAGAACAACAATATGAGTAGAGTTGCAAAGTTACTTGAGTTTCAGATCCACCTGGAGTATGCTCGTCGCCTCCTAGACGAGATGGCTATGGAGGCGACCCAAGAATCAGCCAAGCTTGAAGTAGAGGAGGAGAAAAAGAAGAAAGAAGAGAGGGAAAAGAAGAAAACAATTTTACCTCATCTCATTCTCAGGCAGAGTTGTGAGGTGAAGCCAGTGGTGAGGACACCATCACCACCGCAACGTCCGCCACAACCGATACCACCACCTAGAACCGCTATCCCCCAGACAGAGAACGTAGAGGAGGAATTGGAGAGGCAGCTGCAAGAATGAATCTGCAGGCGCACTGTAGAGAAAGGAGGGAAAGAGTCTTCAGAATCCCTCAAACAGAAGATTGGGGATCTGAAGCAACTCAAGCTCCCTCCGCACTTTCAACAGCTGGAATCAATTGGGAGAACGACTGAAGCCCCGACGTTGCGCGTGTGGTGTTCGGCCTGGGAGGTGCAGACATTGACCAGGTGCATCTGGAGCTCACAAAACAGCCCTGATCAGGGCTAATCAGATCTCTAAGAAGTACAGACTGATCAAGTTGTCAAAAAATATTAATGTCTGTTGGTAGCGTGCGTGTGTGTGTGTCTTTCCCTTAACACAACCCTTATCCCTACTCTAATGATTGTTTTGGGTGAAAGTGGAGTAGTGTGACTATAAACAGTTACTCATTTTGGTGATAGTGTATGTTTGGTAGGGTTGGTAATTGTAGGTGATGGTTTAGGTGTGTTTTTGAGAAAATAGCTTTCCTTCTCCTCTATGTGTTGATATGTCCGTATATCGTCTCACCATGTAAAATTTCCCTTCTCCGTACAGAGGAAATACCTGTTTCAACATTAAGGTCCCATTGTCCATATATAGTCCCCATACACTACTAACTTACATCATTCGATCCAATAACTGATCAAGAACAACAGATATGGTTATGGTAAAGTATACACTCGTCATCCGCATTCACGTTAGAATAACAATGTGGCGTTCAGTGCTCGTTTGAATCAAACGTATTAAAAGTTGAACTCTGTCTTAAAATAAGGATTTATATATAACGCTTCCCTGGGTAAATATTTATCAGAATATTTGAGATCACAAGTGATGACTTGGCTTGTGTAGATCAACTTGCACACGTGCTGATTCTTGACCCGTAGTGTAAAAAAAAACTATCACCGAACACTTTAAAATCACGCCCAAAATAAGTATTATATGATTAAATTAGGCAGGTATGGTAAGGACCAACTACCCGAGTCATTCCTAAAAATCTCTGAAGCAAAATTTATCCTGAGGACTGATCTTGTATGTTGTAATCAAAAAATGTTAGCCAGATTTAGATATCCTTCTATAAAACGTTGGGGAAGATAGATTCGTATTGTTTTGAAGCCTTACACTGTATATTCGATCAAAAGACTTTATAGAAAGTGTGTTTTATTTTGCTCATTCAACAGGAAAAAAACATCAAAGTTTCATCAAAATATTCTCTTCTGGTGTGATTGATAGAAGGTTATGTACATTAAATTGAACCTTGTATTATCTTTATATTTCACCAATAGCTATGTTAAAAACTGATGGTTTAAATTTTCAAACAAGAATCACTATAAAATACATATCCCTGCGATCTCTCACATTGCGTCCCCTCCTGAAAAACATACGCCCGTTGAGTCAAGTCATTGAATGTTAGAATAGGCCTATGCGCCAATTGTGTTTGCATATCTGAATTGGTCTCTTATGATCCAGAGGCTAAGGCCCTAAGAATTAAGGATGGATCATTGGACCATTATCAGTTACATATATTCATTTATGGTTCCATTATCAAGTACGTATGTACATAGGGTTCTAGGATGGGGATTCCAGTAGATAACTGGTTTGACTTAGGGGCTAAGTTCTTGTAACTTGAATAGACCCTGGGGCCAAAATCAGTTGCGTATTTTAATTTGAATTATAATATAAAGGTCCTTGCCATGGCAGTGCTTGTGCAAGCAGATTTGTGTGATTTGAATTTTTTTAACGTAGCTTTAACAATTTTTCAGTCACATCGCTACGATGTCTGCAGTGTGGCAGTTTATATTGATGTCTAGCACTGGGGCATCATGCCGCAGACATGTAGCATCATGTCCCACCCAGTTACAATTTCCTGACACCAGGCGGTCCAGTCCTAACACTAACCTCTTAATGTGTGAGCGAGGAAGCTATTAGTACCAGTTTTATAAGTCTTTGGTATGACTCGGCGGGGTTCGAACCCGCGACCTCCTGCATCCGAGGCGGACGCTCAGACCACTAGGCCACCAGAGCGGTCCTGTGCAGTCAGAAATATGGTTCGCGACAGGTTGGCTATTAATGGTAATTTACTTGAACATGTGTTCTATCAAGTTATGCCTCATTGTGGATATGCAATACAATACCGGGATACGTTGCGTAGACACCAGGGCTTCGAGATCAGCTGACCTCAAGACATATACTGATGTAATACATAAATAGAACGATATCACCTTTCTTCTAATGATACATTTTTATATCTCAGTATCACATATATAATTAAACCATATCATTTTTGACATCACTAACCGCTTATCCTGACATTTGGAATGAAATACAATGCGACATTGGCAAACAAGTGATTTATGGGATGGAATAATATGACTGCCCGATATAAACGGTTGTCAGGGGAGTGGAGGTAGTTGTCATAGAAATTGTTCTATACAAAGAGTTTGGACAAAAGCGATGTCAAAATAGATATGGTTCAATTATATATTTGATAGCGAGATATAGAAATATGTCAGTAGAAAATAGTTGATATTGCCACAGCTGTGTTACCACATAATGGCGATATCACTTTTGGAACTACATGCACTTTATTTTCTCACTTAGGAAATATATCTGCCTTTATATTATTCACAGTTATATTGCCATACTTAGGCCTATGTCATGAAATATATTAACAAAATTAAAAGTATCTTCCTATTTTTAATTATCGTATACAAATTTCTTTGATAAAATACACAATTTCTAGCATCATATGTCGGAGCTAAATTTGTGAAAAATACCTAAATTACCTAGTGACAATATAATGTTTCCACTTCACTCTTCAAATATTTCCTTATATCTCCTCAAAAATGAAGATATCTTCAATGTCTATACGGACAACATCATAATAATATAACTCTGATGAAAGTGATATAGCGGGAGGAAATTAGCGATGACTTATAAGATCCATCCTTCAGTAAGTCTAGCGTCATCGTTGTGTCAATAAAGTAAGAAAAAATATTAAATCAGTGAAATATCAGTTACAACTTGTAAGTGTAGACACTTAAAATGACAATTACCAATACAAAGTTCCTTTTGATACTCAGACAAAGGTTAGTACATCTATATGATGTATGAAGTGACATGAATAACTTCGTTTTTGTCCTGAAAATCTGACCAAATGTACCTCAGACAAACTGTTTGAGCTAGCCGAATATTAAATACGAGTTTTCCTTAAAATAGTTATCATAGTGACCTAATTTCCTACCTGTTATTGTCTATGGATTATACGTTCTGTCACAGATTTCTACTAACAAACATGCTGAAATGTCGTGCCATATCCATTTGGGCATGGTGAAATACAATAAGTCAGGTTCAAGATTGGTATCATTGAATTTATAGAAATTTTACATTGGCCGGTTCTGCCAAATATATGGGCCAAGTAAAAAAAATAATCGACTAGTGCATAGCGTACTTTAATTGAAATATCTAAAACGAAGCAAAACCAAAATTGTTAGAAATGCAGTCGCGTCAGGAAAAGAAAGTTCTGACAAGAATAGCGACACTGATGACAAGAAAAATGATGACGACGTAAGGTTTCCTGACAGTGAATCAACAACCACAACCCGTGTTCACTTAAAAATATTTCGCTCTTATTTCAGCATGTATTGTCATCCAGCATTCCCAACGGCATTGAACTATGTCATAAATAATTCCCAAATCGTTATCATAGAAACTCATTCAGATTAATTTAGCAATAGTTACAGACACCAAACCATCTAATATACTGACTTTTCCTTCTTACCCATGAGCATATATCTACTAAGCCTATTTGTTTGAATTCAATTTGAAAACGTTTACACCACCTGATTTTCTTCATGCTGATTCAGTACAGCCTGGCCGTCAGAAATAGGATAATTTGCTCACCATCAGGGTTCCGATATTATTCCAGTAAGTTCATAAGTGTTTGTCTACCGATACGAACATCCATATTCCAGGATAAACCGCCCGCTTACCAATAGAGACCAAACCCTGTTTGGTATCCAGCTGAATTGTGACACGGAAGATATAAATAATAGTATCACTCTAAGGGAACCTCACCACTTGTGCAAACACAAGTGGATTTTTCGTAAGGAAATATGCTTTACAAATCAGACATATGAGACCATATGCTTGAGTGCTGTGTTTTAGCGTGGTGCGTTTCACTATTACACACTGTACAATGCTATTACAGTGTAAATTAAGTCTGAAAATGATTTCAAAATATTTGCACATCTGGCATTAACAAAGATTTTGTGAAATTTTGTGTTCTTGTTTACTCTTTACTCATCTATATTTCCTAACTTGTATTTTTTCATATATATCTCTTGAATGTTTCATTTGCTATTATGCTGTTCAATTCATTACAGTTTGAAATACTGCTCAGGGTTCGGTCATAAAATAAATACTTTTTCTTTTGTCTAAGATAAGTCCAGATTATTTTTCCAACTGTAATGTGTCCACCTCATCTGCTATTTAAATACTGACATATGACCGAAAACAATAAAGATTTTGTTGTTGTTGTTGTTATAGGGTTTAACGCCATTTTTCAGCACAAGATAGGCTATATATGGCGGCCAGTATTATTGATGGAGGAGGAACCCTGGAAAACCCCGGGAAGAACCACCGACCCACGAGAAGCTACTGGCAGGCTTTCTCACGTACCCACGTTAGCCGAGCCTGGACTCGAACTCACGCCGACAGAGGTGAGATGGCAGTGATCCGTAACGATCAGCTCTTTAGACCACTCGGCCACTCGGGGCCCCATAAAGATTTTGAACTTGCCGATTCTGGTATGCATTTGACGAGCGTTCATGTGCTGTAACCTTGCTGGGATAAAACTAATAGCTCCATTAACATTTTAAACGTCGGATACAGTTGCAACGAAAAGAGAAATAGGTGGTCTGTTTTGAAATTATACACCCAAGAGGAAGGTTACATACCATCTGACACTATAATTCAATCTACATGTTCCCTACTCTGTGCGAACATTAATGTCTTGCAGGAAGTAATATGTCCACCTCTTGGATATCCTCTGTATGTCATTTTATTCATTTCACCAGGTTGTAAAATTATCCAGTACAGAACAGTACCTACCCGCTTAGTTATATTTCCTTTTTCCCTAAAAAAATCTTTGTACAGTTTTATGTTTTCTGGTTCATTATCTATCAAGTAATCAAGGTTCTTTTTTCTGGATGCATCTCTGACACGCAGTGGTGAATTTTGGAACCTTTTTCTGATCACATTAACTTGCTTCAAAATTATTACGATGTTATTTTTCGTGTTGAGAGCATCGTCATCAGGTAGATCATATACATATAAAATACTTACATTCGTACAGAAGCCTTCATATCGCGAACCAATCTTGAAATTTCGCAAAATATTCCATGATTTTATCTATTAAATGCCAGTAAGAATACCGCAAAGAGACTTTGCATTTTATACTGCACAATTCATCTGATTCTGCCTAAAATAGTACTATACCGTAACGTAAATCGTTTCAATCCATCATCACTATCATAGTTTTTAGTATTCTTTAGTAGTGGTCTGGATGAAAAGAAAAACGTAACAGCAGTGCTGTAACTTTGATTTCGTATAATGGTTCCGAAATATCCTACTTCTCTAGAGACTTATGCGACTTTCGATCTCTAAACTTTCATTTCTTCCACCGTAATTTCATGATGATCTCATTTGTTTACGCTACTGTCGTATCTCTGGTAATCTGTGTTCTGTTTGTTCCATTTCTTCCAGCAGATTTTCATGGTGACATTTGTGACATTTTACAACTATTGGTACATCTAATTCTCGCATCAATTTATACAGCTAAATTTCAGTTGCTGGAAGTCTATGAAGGCTAGATCTTTAAAATATCCACACACTTTGAATGGTGTAGTGCCTTGGACTTCATGATGTGTAAACGTTGTGCAGATCAACTCATTTCAACTAGGATTGTAGTAACTCTTTGCTTCTCAGAATGTTTATAGTAAAGATTTTTTCCTGGAAAAAGTATGGTTGATTGAGTACTGGTGTGAACCTCTACCATACATCCTTTAATTCAAATTTGAGAGTGGTTTAAATTTCCTGATGACTTTATTAACATTTATTTAAGTTTAGATGACTTCTACTTTATTCAGTGCTTGTAAACCAAATTGTAGTTTTTTACAATGTGTTTATTTTTCGGCTTTGCATAATGTATCTTAAATCAACTTCACTATTATCTAATGTTGTCTCTTTTCATTTCTTCTGTTGTGTCTTATTTTACCTCTACAGGATATGGCCTACATTGTAGTCGCCTTGTGAGGCTTTTCATATTTGCAATTTTGTTAAATGCGATATTTTGGGGATGTAGTTTTTACCCTTTTGTTTTGTGATCAGCACAAATTTCTATGTCGAGAAGGTTTGAACTCCCACGTTTCCAAATACGAGATTCAATTGTCTAAACAACTTCTTTAATTGCCATACAGAACAATACAAAATGAGAAAACTTCCTAGATGCTTCTTATGAAATACGAAGACAACCCACACTATTTTATTTCTCATTGACCAGGATGCTCTTGAGTGATTTCTCTTCAAATTGTAAACGTCGGTACCCAGTGCTGAGTAGAGTTACACAGTGAATTTGTAGCTCTGAATATTAGCCAAGAGTCATATGACCTAGCTGTATATACATGCATGCACCATTCAAATAACTTTATTAGATTTTGCTTTTGGCAAGTTACCAACAACCAAGTATGCCGGAGGCTATATGCAGTGTTTATTTGCAGTTATTTTACCCCTTGTGCAAACAATGAAACAAATTCACTATAGCAAATAAAATTCTGGTCTCCACAAAATGATAACTCAATCTTTCTATAGTCTAATTCAATTTTAGATGTTGACATGATCATTCAGTGAGAGAGAGAGAGGGGGGGGGGTAGATGGAGGTACAACGACATTATGCACTGTGTATATTAAATTAAATGATGATTTTAAATTGATTGGATAAAATTACATTTTATTTTCTATTCCACATACTTAGAAAAGTAAGAAAGTTGTATTTATTCCGAGCGTTGATGCATGCATCTTGTTCTTACGAATTAGAGCCTATTGCTAATTGGCTTAATGGGTGGGTGGGTGTGATATAGTCACATATCACATATAGTACGTACTGAGTTAAAAGTTGTATAACGTTAACTTTAAAAACTGTCATTTAAATGTTCAGGTATAATTTATTTTGTGGAAAATGTAATTAGTTGAGCTAGAATAGGCAACATGATATTGTATGTTATGTGCAAGCGATCACGGCATTGAGATAGTATTGAAATATTGCATTGTAATTATCGTGTTATATGAAGACTAATCAAGATGCAAGGTGTAATAGATTTTTCATATACATTGTTCCTTGCGTACAAAGCACGTGGCAAACATCACGATAACAAGCAATGTGGGCTGCCATATTGCCTCCTTCCGCTCTACCCGGTCCCCTAACTGACGGTCATATAGAACGCTTACCTATTGCCTGATTGTTATTAAACGTTCCATATTGAAAGAATAGTTATAATTGGTACTGATAAATTGCAAAACGTTCCTGAAATACATACTATAAAATGACTTATTGTGCTTGCTTACATTGTATGTGTGATTGTGTGTGTAATTTGGATATTTAACGTAGCGTTAACAATATTTCAGTCATATCGATAGGAAGTCTGCACTGCGGCAGTTTATAGAGATGTCTAGCACTGGGGCATCATGCCGCAGACATGTATCATCATGTACCACCCAGTCACATTACTCTGACACCAGGCCGACCAGTCCTAAAACTAACCTCTTAATACTGAGCGCCTTGCGAGGCAGCTGCACGTACCTTTTGTATAAGTCTTTGGTATGGCTCGTCCGGGTTTCGAACCCGCGACCTCCCGCATCCGAGGCGGACGCTGTAACCACTTAGGCCACCGGAGCGGTCTTGCTTGTTTACATTTTATTTCTGTTCATCACGTCTTTCACGGCATGTACTTATGTAATGATTCTCCAAAGTTTATATTGTCGGGTATCATCAGTCCTTCTTTCTTAATACCCATCTAAAGATAATGAAAATCACTTGCCATTAGCTACTTATCCTAAATAAACCTTATACGTATGCCTATCTGGGATGTATATTGAATCTGATAACAAGTATGAGAACTATTCTGGTTAAGGTATGCCTTTCCGCTAGTGGGTTAGAAGACACTTTCTGCAAAACAAAAAGTGTGAAACAAATTAAAACAGGACAAACTTTAACAAAGTTAGAATATGAACAGGTAAAATGTATCACCAGCTGCATACATTACAAGATGGCACTTCGTTCAGTTCTGATGGCTCTCACGTTGATAACTAATTGTGAAGGTTAAAAGAAGCATAGCGCAACGTACTTAATGATGCTGAATATGAGACGTATTGATGTACATATCCGCGTGATTTCTATATTGGATTGTACGATGTGTCGAATTGGACATCTGAAGAAAAAGAGTTTACACTTTTAAATTAGTTATTATCGTTATATATATATATATATATATA
>JAECUM010015004.1:0-32012 GCA_016617855.1 Megalonaias nervosa | reverse complement strand
AAAAAAAAAACAACTTGCTCTCATTTGTCTATTCAATAGGCAGAGAGGAACAGTAACTACAATTGACCATACGACGGACAATTCATTTTAAAAAAAAATTTACCCAGATAAAGTAGTAGCTGAAATTTCAAAGGAAACATTACCTTTGAAGCAGCAATTGCTATGAAAACATACTATGCAAATGGGAAAAAAAGTCAGTCTCAATCATGCAATACAATTTTTTGATGTTGCCACCACAATAAGAAACGGACATTTGTTTGGTTCTCCAAAGCTGTCCTTTAGCAGTCACTTCAATAACACATGCACCCTTCATCAAATAAAGCCGACTACAATCTTCAATAAAAACAAAGAACCTTTCTTCAAAGGAAGTCAGTACTGAACATAAATAAAAGAAATGGAATCTGATGAATTGTTTCATCTTCCAATGTGACTGGAACACTTTTACTGTGCAGTGAAAGTTTCCTTTTTACAGGAAAAAGTTTATGCTTACGAACTCTACTGATGGTGCTTAAAACGCAAACTTTTACTGACTTGGGACGTACTGAGAAGTAAATGTGCTTCATCATTCGTTATGTGATTGTGCTATTTTTTTCCTACTGAATTCAAACCTATATGACCTGTGACAAAATTATTGAATATTTTAAATCTGTGTGCATATCTTCGATGGAATTACTTGTATTGTGGATTCAGTGTATGTGACGTAATTCGCAGGTGAGTACACGGTGTTGATACTTTATTAATTGCTATACATCAGACATGTATGTATAAATAGTATACACGTATATGTACCATTGATTGGTTCTCTAAATAAAGTAAAATATTATATGCCTTCTCTGTTTTCACTACATGTGTATTTCTCATTTAATATGCATCAATTTAAGATGATAACTGCCAATGGAGCACATATTTTTGCGCCCGCATTTATTACCTACACCCCCACCCCCCTCGCACATTTTTTCGGGTACATGCATCATTTTTTTCAGCTAACTGACCTGGTTGCTTATGACACGGTTCGGTCTATAACATGGTCGGGTTCTATGGCTCCCAACTAAAGTGTTATAGCGGGGTCACACTGTATGTATATGTATCTATATATATATATATATATATATATATATATATATATATATATATATATATATATATCACTCATTACTGACCCCATCCAAGATCTTAATATTATAAACCCATATTTCATGTTTTATCAAAATCATATAGGAAATATGACTTCATGAGTGTTAATAAGCATAGACATTCAGACAAAAAGATGACATCATCAATATACACAAATCTACCTCATTACCTAACCCATCGAAGATCATAATGATAAAAGCCCACGTCAAATTTTATCAAACTGGAACAGAAATTTGGCTTCCAATGGGTAACAAGGTCATTAATATGCAGATCTCACTTATATTATAAATTATCTGCGATCTTGACAATATCACCTTTATTTTGAGTTTGATCAAACCTGGATCAAAATCAGCCCCCGAAGTGTGAAAAGGAAATGTTTTGGATTGACAAAAGATGGATGCAGGACCATATGATAAGCTCACTTGTTTTTACGGTCAGATGAGTTACAAATAATCACATGAAAAGTATGCATAATACAGTGCAATCTGTCAATAAAGTTTGCCAAAAAAAAATGAAAATGTTCTGTTTGGACAGGTATCCTTTCTATCAACTGATATATAAGAAACCCATAAAATGTCCTTTATACTGAAGTGTCAGCTAAGACAGGTTTTGCTGTACTACTAAAATATTCACTGTTACCACAATTCCCTTTTATTTTCAAAATTTTTTGTGCATACATTTCAGACATAAGCTCAATGTCCAAAAATTAGGTCAATATCTAACTTTGGTTAGAGTCAGAATCATTGACTCTTTTAGATTTTCCTTTCTTTCTTTCACTTTAATAGTCAACTTTCAATCACACAGAATGTAGTCATAGGGGGTGCTGACATCAAATGTTCAAGAAAGATATCTGGCATATTTTTTAAATATTATCCATATGATTGATAAGGTAAAATGATAGTAAATCCAAGTGTAATCAACTGTTAGCAGCCTTCTATAGCTATTGTAAACATTAATTATCATGAAAAAAAAAAATAATTCAGGTCTAACTGATCTTGACAACAAAATGTTGGCCCTTTGATGGTGTAAGAAATGTAAGATACATAAAACAATTAAAAAAATCATTTTTGTCTATGATGTCAACATAGGGGTCCTATAAAGAGTTGATACAAAACCAGAGTTTTTGTTTTTGTTTTTTATGACATATAATTGTTCATAAAATCTGCTTCAAAAGCACTGAGTCTCTTAGATGCCAGATTTTACTGGGTGAACAGCAGAGTTTGAGTAACCTTGGAGAAATATAACCAGTATTAACAACATAGTATGTATAGTTTATGTAATCTGTAAAATGTGGGTCACAGTGACCCTCTTTTGTTGTAAGGGTATGGTTCTAATAAAGAGACATACAATTCATCAAGTTTGATGATCCCAGAATAAACAGGGCTTGAAAGAAAAAATTAAAACACAAAATGTAAGCAGTCACCAAAGCATGAAATATGGGTCATAATGACCTCCTTTACAGATTAGGATGTAGATGCATCCACACACCATTTTTTGTGAATCTAAGTAGAACAGTATGTATAAAAGGGTGCCAAAAAACCCAGAATCTAAGTGCAGAAACTTTACTAACAATGTACACTAGTACTCTTCTGCTTTTTAAGCGGAGCTAAACTTTAAGTATACAGTGAAATTACAACAAAAATGACACTTCCACTCTTATTCTGCATGAAAGCTGAACAAAAATAATTATATCTCCATCTTTACAAATAAACTGAGACTTATTATGTCCACCCATACCTCAGTTTCCGTGTATCATGAACTCCATCTACACTGATTAAGGAGAGGGTGATCATATTTCAATATACTGATACAAGGGATGGTTAAATGAAGGTACTGGATTCTGAATGTGCCCTTCTTGGGGATGCTGGGTGGGGTGAAAGGTCACATTTTCTTCAGTAATAATGACTCTTCCTCATAACGCCCAGTCTACATTTACTGAATGTGGGTCTTCATATTTGACATGATGTGTGTGTTTTCAGCTCAAGGGAGGGGTATGTGGGGTGTGGGGGAAATGAAAACAAAGCTCAATGGAAGGATATGGGGAGGTGGGAAATGAAAATAATGCTCAAGGGAAGGGTATGGGGAAGGGGAGACAAAAATAAAGTTAAGATATTTGTAATTTCCATCCCTTTTAAAATCATCCAGACCTACTGTACACAAAAATATGTTTAAAACAGTGAGCTATTTACATGATGATATCAAGGCATATTTTTAAAATAATTTTTGCACAGGTTGTGCAACCATGACAGTTCATGTTTCCACAAGCTGCTTGTATTATTTAACATTATACAATAAATCAAGCCATGTAACAAACAGCACTCCTGAATATGCATTCATGCAAAATACATCTTTATTTGACCCTGTACTTATGAAACAATTCAGCCCATTATGCAGAGTAATTAATACCAGTAGCTGTGCACCCAAATTTTGAAACCCTGTACAAATGTACATGTAAGCAAATAAAGAGTACAATGAATGACAAACTATCTGCCCACACTGTGTTTCAAGTTCTCAATATAGGCACCCACAAGGTATGGTTGACTTGGGAGATTACTAAGTAATAGGTCTCAAAGACCTTGATCTTTTGTAGTAATGAATAATCTAAATTTGTAGAAACCATTATTTTCTTAAAAGACTTACCATGAATTTGACTGCTGACCTTTAGACCCATGAATTTATAGGCCGCTTCCATACCTTAAGTGTAAGCCATCCACAGATTTAAGTCAAGGAACATTGTCTAGAACTAAAATTATTGTGCAAAACCCATTTTCTTCTTGTAGCCAAAATGACATTGACCTTTTGACCACAAATACCAATAAGCCTCATTCTTACTCCATCTGCAACTCATCCACAAACTTTGGTGAAGATACATGTTTGAAAACAAAATTTTGTGAATAAACCATTTTATTCTTTCTATTGACATGATCTTGACCTTAGACTCCAAAGTTTATGGACTTTTCCTTTCTCTAAATACAAGCAATCTGCAAAGTTTGTGATGTACAGCTACAGCTAGGTAAATTATGCAGAAACAATTTTTATCCTGTCAACTGTAGTGATCTTTGCCCTTCTGACACTCAGCTGTAGTGACCTTTCCCACTTTGACACTGTCATGCATTCTTCATCCAATGTGGAAGTATGTACAAAGTCTGGTAAATGTAGATGGTATAGAACTGGAGTTATTGTGCAGAAAATATTTTTGTTCTTTCAGTTCAAGTAATCTTTTTCCTTTCACCTTTTGACTCCAAAACTGACATGGTTATTTAACACCCCTAGAAACAAATTGGCAAAAGTCATGGATGGTGTGTATGTGTCATTTGGACTTTTAATGTAGCTTTAACAATTTTTCAGTCATATTGCTACGATGTCTGCAGTGTGGCAGTTTATGGTCATGTCTAGTACTGAGACATCATGCCGCAGACATATAGCATCATGTCCCACCCTGACACATTATCCTGACACCAGACTAACCAGTCCTAACACTAACCTCTTAATGCTGAGTGCCTAGTGCGGCAGCTGTTAGTATCATTTTTATAAGTCTTTGGTATGACTCAACCAGGGTTCCAACCCGCAACCTCCTGCATCCAAGGCAGATGCTCTAACCACTAGACCACTGGAGTGGTCAGAAGACATGGACGGACAGACAGTAATCACAAGGTATTATGCTCCACTTTTAAAACCTGCATAAAAATTCAATTTTGGAAAATGCAGATTACTGGTGATGTGACATGATGCAGAGTGTAAGGTAAGGTTGACTGACATGGTGGAACTATTAATTAGTAAGTTGTACAAAGTTAAAATTTAATTCTGTGATGGGTTACAATAGAAGTAAAACCTTTCTGGTGCTTATAGTCCAAAAACTTATTAACATTTTCAATTTATGAAAATGAAAACCTAAATGGTAAAGCAATTTTAGAACAATAATTGCAACAATATATTCAGAAATTGTTTCTTTAACAAAACAATTCTACATACCAGGACTCTGGAACTTTGGAGGATAGAAAATCTGCATGATGAAATCCTGCAAAATAGTATTAGTCAAAGGTACTTACAAGTGTATCAGTGAAATTTTCAATTATATCTCAATAATATGTACCATCATGTGTAGTAAAATTGTTATGTGTGAAAATTCAAACTGGGTTACTGGTGATAAAAGGTCGTACATTAAATCCAATCACTGTCTTATCAGAAACAGAATCTGTATAATGGAAGTTAAGTTTGGAGAATCAGAATGTTATCTCACCACAAGTTCAGCCTACCCTTATGAAATTAGCTTTTTTGATACTACATTATCAAACAAATGGTAATACACTATCAAACAAATGGCAATACACCATCAAACAAATGGCAATACACCATTAAACAAATGGCAATACATGAATGGTAATACAGTGGTCCCTCAATATAAATCCCTTTGTACCCCTCTAATAACATATGTGATGTCATGTATACAATCAAATTGTTTGAAATAATGTTTGATCCTTGTTTCTTGAACCATCCTGCTCCATTCAGTTCTTGACTAATGAGAACAAATTGTAATGTTATAATGTGATTTTACATCATGGTATGCTCTGTTGTTGTGTTTTATGTACTATTATTCCACAGCCTTGTTAGAACATGCCTCATTATAAGGCACCATCATCTGTAATGCAGGTCACTTTATGGTGTTACAGAGAGGGATCACTATGTTATGATAAGTCTGGCAAGTCTAACAATACAATGGCAATGCAAGACTGACATGAAATTAACATCCCTTACAATAACCTGCCAACAATGTCAGCGTTTCAGTTTCTGGCAACAATATGGCAAGAAACCTGCAAGAATCTTTTTACAAGTCTGGCAAGGAAAATCTGAAATTTTTCATCAAAACGCAAATTTACTTCAAGTATACATCTGGTTATTGATACAAGCATCCAACACTATACTGGAACTAGCCTTACTTGGAATATTGGTGCTATCAGATCAGCCGATAAGATCATGTCAAGAACAACACCCAGAAGATTAATCAAAATCATATTAACAGTTTATTATTAATTTCATGCCAGTGAGTTTTAAGTTTTCACTAAGGAGATCATGTGATGTTTGTGTTTCCACATTCAATTGTCTTTTTACTGCTGATTTTAGTCATATCACAAATTTTGAAAGTCGTAAATCCATCTGCCAGGTCATCTGCAAACATTGCTAACTTTAAAAGGAGTCTGAATCCTAAAAAAAAAAACAAAAACAAGACTGGGGTCCATAGCAGTACTGTGTTATATCTGGAAATGCATTCCAATGAGGCATGTTTTAACAGAGAAGAGATGCACATGGTTATAAGGCAAGTCCAATTACAAACTGCACAGACCCAAATCTACCATTGCATAATGTGCTGGTAGATCTGGGTCTATGCAGTTTATTAGGAGTGATCAGTAGCACAAACAGCACAGACCTTGATCTTCCAGTGCATTATGTGATAGCAGATCAGGTCTGTGTTGTTTGTAATTGGCCTTGACCTATAAGTGAGTATTTATGGTACAGTCCTCAAGTTATTGCTTACATTCAATAAAATTAAGAGTTTATTTTTAAATGTTATCCAACTGTTGAATTACTAAAATCTATTGTTCATAATGTCAGCAATAAAGCAAAAATAATGTCAGGTAAAACTGTAATGGCCAGCAATTATAATTATATTCAGTTGCAGTAGTGAATACAAATATGCTAATTATATAAATATCACTTTTCTTGCCAGTCTATTGTCAGATTATATTAGTGTCACCAGCGTGTTTATAGTCTATCACCATAACAAAATCACAGTACTACAAGTGCATCATTGTAAAATTGCTCTCAGCATGGCTGTAATGCCTTCATGTTCTTAGCTTAGCTGGCAACACACTGGCACTAACGGGCAACACACAAGCAATATCTGGCAACATTCTGAAATTCTAACATAGACTGTTGCAGGGTGTGTCCAGACTGTTCCAAAATATGTTGTTATGCATATAACAACAATGTAGGACCAAATGAGAGCAGTGCACTGATAATGACTGTGCAGAAGCAGTCAATAAGTGTCTGTCTTTAGTCAGATTTGGCAATAAACTGGGAAGCAACTAGCCAAAAACTGGCACTGCAATGGCAATATTCTTGTAATACAGTGGCATTTAAACACTGGCATTAGTAAAAAAGTTTGAAAGGTACCAAGACCAAAAGTACGTTTTTGGATATGTCTGGATTTCTTTCCATAATAAGCTTATCCCATATATTTTTAAATGCTAATTTACATCTATATTCAATAAAGTCTGTTGATAAATAAAGCATCTAGTGTAGTAGCTAATCAGTGCTTCATTGAGCCCAGTCTCTCATATGCCTCCATATGCTTGTCAATATAATACCTGTATTAGAATTTCATAAACTTCATGCAAAACTTTAATATTGGTCACCATAATGCAACAAGATTTTCAGTATGTGAGTCAGGTAAGACACAAACTCCATGCACATCAGTAGATAAGCTTAAGTAGGTGAGACAAGAAACTTACATATCAGCATACAAACTTAAGCTGGCGAGACAAGAAACCTGCATATCAGCATATAAGCTTAAGTAGGCAATACAAGAAACCTGTATATCATCTTAAGTTGTGAGACAAGAAACTTGCATATCAGCATATAAGCTTAAGTTGTGAGACAAGAAACTTGCATATCAGCATATAAGCTTAAGTAGGTGAGACAAGAAACTTGCATATCAGCATATAAGCTTCAGTAAGTTAGACAAGAAACTTGCATATCAGCATATAAACTTCAGTTGGTGAGACAAGAAACTTGCATATCAGCATATAAGCTTAAGATGTGAGACAAGAAACTTGCATATCAGCATATAAGCTTAAGTTGTGAGACAAGAAACTTACATATCAGCATATAAGCTTCTGTAGGTTAGACAAGAAACTTGCATATCAGCATATAAGCTTAAGTAGGTGAGGCAAGAAACTTGCATATCAGCATATAAGCTTAAGTTGGTGAGACAAGAAACTTGCATATCAGCATATAAGCTTAAGTTGTGAGACAAGAAACTTGCATATCAACATATAAGCTTAAGTTGTGAGACAAGAAACTTATATATCAGCATATAAGCTTCTGTAGGTTAGACAAGAAACTTGCATATCAGCATATAAGCTTAAGTTGTGAGACAAGAAACTTGCATATCAGCATATAAGCTTAAGTTGGTGAGACAAGAAACTTGCATATCAGCATATAAGCTTAAGTATGTAAGACAGTTAGGACAGGAACTCCTTGCATATCAGCAGATAAACTTCAGAAACCCTGTAATGTTATTTCAAAGTTACATTTAAATGCAGCTACTGATGCAAGTATGTACCAATCATAAAGGGGCATATATCTAATAAATCGTGATCATTCTTGTTTTTAAACATTTCTGATTGAATGTAATAAACACAAAAACAAGAGTCTTTTGGAGGGACTGATATTCTGCTGACCAAGAACTCAAGACCATTTCTCTCATGTTAACTTCTGACTGCTGAAACCATCTCTGATATTTTTGAGCAAAAAAAGGATTCTCAAAGCTGCTGTAGATGTATGATTGACACCATTTTCATTTAGTCAGCATTTGAAGTCCTTTGGTAAAAATATTTTGTGAACATCACCATACATTCAGCAGGAGTAGAGGTAATGAGATTTTCAAGATGGCCACCATGGAGGTTGCACTTTGATGTCAGATCAGCATAATTTTCCTTACGGCCTAATTGGACACCATAATAAGTCTTCTAGTGTAAAATACCATATCAATAAGACTTTCCATTTAAGATGGGTAATGATAGCAAGGTCCACAAGATAGCTGCCATGCTGGAAATACTGGAAGTCAGATTGGCATGATTTTCATTAGGACTAAGTATATGTATATATTATAAGAAGTCTTCTCTTAAAACATAGGTTGATATGATTTTCCATTTTGAAGTAGTAGCAACAAGAAGATTTCAATATAGCAAACATGGCTGCCAAACTGGATTTCAGATTGGAACCATTTTCATTAAGGACCAAAAAGACATCACAAGAAGTCATTTGGGGAAAACCCAAATGACCATCCATCCAGAAGAAAGAGCGTGTTTCAAGATGGTCATTGCCATGGTGGCCATACTGGATGTCTGATCAGCACCATTTTTATTTGGGACCAACTAGACATTGTAAGATGTCTCTCAATGAAACATCTTGTTCATATAGCCATCCATTCAGGAAGAATAGAGATAACAAACATTTTAAGAGGGCTGCTATTGTGGCCATATTAGATGTCAAAACAGTACTATTTTGATTTAAGACCAACTAGACCATGGGATGAATGTTTGTGTACAGCTTCATGGCAATCCTCCAAGAAGTTTATAGGAAATAGCAATAACAAACTTGTGCTAATGGATGACAGGTGATGGATGGCCAATAGACTACATGCCAGCCTATAAACTCTTCTGGTATATGACCAGGAGAGCTAAAAAATTACCTACCTATTTTACTAAGTCCAGCCATTAATACCACCAGACAGAATACGAGTGGTTGCATCAGATGATGTAATTTCAGTTCCACCACTTTAATACCATAGGTTTTGTGACGCTGGTGACCATCTTGGCTACCATGATCTTGTTCTTGGCTCCCATTGGTCAACTGCGTAGACTGGTTTACTGTGTGTTCTGACCCTATCTGCACTCCAGGTAACTTGGAAACATCAGTGGATGCTGTCTGGACCAATGCAATTGTATGGAATACAGTTATAGCTGTGACCAAGGTGAAGATGCAAGCCCTTTTAGTTTTCATGGTGATGTTTCCTATAAACTGCTACTTCCAAAATGCCTGAAAAAAATTTAGCTACAGTATATTTCTTAGGTCATAAAATTCATCGATTCAAACTAAGTGTTTCTTTATTGAAAGGAAACTTCATTTCCTTTCACAAACGGATTTAAAAAAATGAAAATTTCTTCTAATAAAACATTTAATACTAGTCTGCAGGATGAATGCTGGAATCTTCTCTCCCATGCTGTAATTTTATTCCTGACTAAATTAATTTGTCCCTAATATCTTTATCAATGAATAAATGTTTCCTTGGTCTCTATATTTATGGTTTATAAGATCCAAGAAATCTATGACAATTGTTAATCCATACAGATGAATGAATTAAATCATGCTCTAATTAAAAATTTTCATCAAAACAAATAAATCTGGCAAATTATTAACTGATAATTATTAAGTCATATTACAGATCTCAAATTTCTTGCCATCCATCACGGTGGTACTGTGATGTCTTCAGCTGTCATGTCACATGTGAAAGGTCTTAATATACTGTTAGGCTTGAAGGACCTATATAAGGACTACTGAACATCTTTATATGCACTATTTCATTCAAATCACATCCTATTCTGTAACATGAATGCTAAACATCACCAAGACAATCAGACAAAATGGATAATGCGGAAACTAGTTTTGCAGTGTGAATCAATAAAAATCATTTGAATCTCTAGCAATCCTTTCTAATATATTCCACTCTACCACTCTTACCAGTATGGCAAACCGATTCTTGTACATGTTTTCCATTCCTTTTCATCACAGCAGTGATAATTAACCTAGTTTTTATGTTTATTCATTTTTTTCCTAATTAAGGGCCTTCAGGCTGAATGGTTATTGTGTTCTCTCCTCAATATACTCTCTGATGGATCAGTTACATTACCTGAACTTACAGCTTGCACAAATCTTCATTAGGACTACTAGCATTAAGCTACAGGTATTCTAAAGGTCTCCTAATACAAAATTTCAGCACAAACATGGAATCTCATGTTTGTTACATATGTACATGTCAAGCATCGGTTGGTCTGTTCTCCTGAAATCCACCTGCACAAGGAAACAAATCTCAAGCATGTTTGTATATGTGAAGGTAACTTAGTACATAAAAGAATAAAATTACAGATCAAAGAATATTTCCTCGTCATTCTGACATATAGTAATTATCGGATGACATCATATATAAGATTCTATATTTTTCTATATGAACTGAAACCAAATAAAAAATGACATTTTAAAGTGATATATTGTTACGTATCGGCTCGTTCAAAGTAACAAAAGAAAAGAGTGAAGACAACAAGCTTTGTAAGTTTTAACAAAAATAATTTATTTCCCTAGAAAACACGGTGAAAAGGTGAAAATAAGAAATAGGACTTATGGTTTGTGAAGAAAATCCAAACATTTATCCTAGTACTGAAAAAATACAAGTCCTATCAATAAATAATTTTAACTGAATCCAGGTTCGAATCTAGATGACGTTCCAAGATGGAGGATGATGACGTCAGGTGAAGTCTTTACACAAATGTCCAGAATTTCACATCAAACCACAATTTGTACTGTACTATTCCAATTTAGAATGAATTTCACTGAATGTCTTTGTCCTAAACCACTTGTGTAGTTCTCCAGGGAAAAATAAATTATTATTTAAAAAGTAGATGAACTCCTATAGCTGTCATCTATAACAAGACATATCTCGAGCTCTACAGATGTAAAGAAAAAAATAAACTCTTTCCAGCACAAGGAAAATAATACCTTCTTCTCAAGGTATAAGAACGACTCTGACTATTTCACAGGGATCTAAGTGTTTAAAAACCAACCTAAGACGTCATTTCATGCACACGCATGAAGAATGCATGGTTATTTCGCAATAAACAATGCAATTTCACATGGGCCAGGAAATGACTTGGGCAATAACTAATCGTCTTCGCATAGTGTTTACTTAAATCAACAAACCATGGCATGCAAAAATCGTTCTTATGCGAGTCATATTACGTTCTAAATAAACACGATGTTTCTTTCAAAAATATCAGATACTGTGAACATAATCATCATCATAATAAAATATAATGATACAAAAATGAAATAAAAAGAATTCAAATTTTAACAATCAAGTAATTAAATTACATGGCCGTAACAATATGCACTTCCCTAAGCTGGCCCCTGTATCAAGCCGTATTCTCTACAAACTGGCCACACAATCTGTTCATAATTGAGCCATTCTAGTGTCAATTATAAGCCAATCCCATTCAACTGGCCACTTCTACAAAATAGCCAAATAAATACATGTTCCTAACATGATAGTGAATTCTGAATCAGTTGATAAAGCTGGAATTATTAATCAATTTGGTGTATTGAATATACACTTGTAACAACTGTAATGACTCAATGGTCTTAAACTATATACCATAACAGAAAGAAGAAAAACAATTTAGTAAAAACCAAATCCTTTATATACATATTTCACTTGACCTATGACACAATAGAATTTCCCAGGGAAAAACCTCAAATCTAAGTAAACATTTTTTAAAAATAGACAAAATTTAGGTAGGCAAAAACTCTACACTCCACCATGGACAAAGGTCAAGAATAGAATATAAATTAAATATACATAACACCTCCCCTCATAAAGAAAGGAAACATTCATAAAATGAAACCTTTTTTTACAAGAGTCAAATATATATATATATATATTAAATTGCATAGGAAGAAGTCCTATGAATGACACAAAATAAAGGAATGTAGTACTTTGATAGATGTGAAAGTGCATCTGCAATCAGATTATCCTTCCACTGATGTGCCTAATGCCAATTCTGTATTCCTGCAACATTAAACAAACTCTGAGTTTTGTTTTTCAATTGTTAATGAAAGTAAGGAGGTTGTGATCACTTAATGCAATAACCAGAGAAAGAGCTGAACTAGCATACACTTTAAAGTGTTGCAAAGCCAGTATCAAAGATAAACATTCCTTCTCGATTGTAGAATAATTTCTCTAATGCTTGTTTAGTTTTTCAAAAAAAAATAACATACTGGATGATCCACACTATTTATATCTTCTTGAATCAATATTCCACCAACCCTTATATCACCAGCAACAACACACATTTTAAATAACTGACCAAAATTTGCACCTTTAAGTAGGTTCTTTAATTTGTCAGAAGATTCCTTACATTTGTCAGACCAATAAAACTTGGATTTCTTACTCATCAAAATTTTCAGAGGTTTGGCAACTATGGAGAAATTTTAAAAAATTTCTGAATATATCCAGCTATCCCCAAATAATTGCACAGTTGCATTTTACTAACAGGCAATGGAAATTCAGAGATAGCCTTGAGCTTAACTTCTACAGGTTTAATTTGACCATGTCCCACAATATGTCCTAAAAATGTGATACAATCATGGCATACATCACTTTTACTTAAATTACTTGTCATATCTGTATCATTGAGTTGAAGAAAGAATTTCTGAACAGTTTCCAAGTGATCCTTCCATGTATCATTGTAGATGATAACATCATCAATGTACACATCACAACTGTCTAGACCAAATGTTATTATGTTCATGAAACACTGGAATGTTAACTGAGAATTTTTCATACCAAATGGCATCACCTTATATCAATAAAGTCCATCTGGAGTTGCAAATGCCAAAATTTCTTTTCTCTTTCCATGAGTGGAACTTGCCAGAAGCCTTTTAAAAGGTCAATCTTGGTGACATATTTTGCATTTCCAATATTATCAGAGCATTCATCTATTCTTGGTGTTGTAAATGAATCTTTTATTGTGACATTGTTGACTACTCTAAAGTCAGTACACATGTAGAATGCATTATCTGATTTAGGCACAAGAATACATGGTGAACTCCAGTTACTTTTACTGGTTCTACAAAATCCTACTCCAGTAAATACTGAATTTCTTTTTCAAACACTTCTGCTTCAAAGGATTCATCCTATACATATGCTGTTTCACAGGTTTAGAATCTACAATTTCAAAGTCATGGTAGATTTTGTTTGTTTGTTTTGGAACATCTGGAAACAAGTGCTCATATTCACATAATAACTATTTTAGTTCATTATTTTCTTGAGGCTGCAGATGTGAAAGTTTCTGGTCCAGATTGTTTAATATTTCTGAATTCCAAAAATTGGTTTTTAAAAAACCCCACTACAGTCAGATTGCATTCCATCATTTACATCATCACTATCTGGGACAGGTACAACTAAATTAACTGAATGATTAACTGGGCTATCTCTGCCAAAATACACCTTTAACATATTTAAATGACAAAGTTGTTTCTGCCCCCAGGAGTGTAAATGAGACAAATTTAAGTCATTTGCTTTTTTCTCAACAGTATAAGGACCATAACATTTAGTCCAAAAAGGGTTTTACGGTATGGGCAAGAGAGCTAGAACTTATATGTAACTGAGTAGAGTGAAGATTAGTTCTTGCTACTTCACAAGCCTTTGACAACTTATATATGAAATCAAGACATAGTCAAGAAGTTTAATCTTGGAATCTTCATTTCAAAGAAGTTTCTCTTTTAATAACTTCAATGGTTCACAGACAGCATGTCCAAAATCTAGTTCAAAAGGACTAAAACCCAATGAATCTTGAACTAATTCCTTCACAGCAAACAATAGCAAATGAACACCCTCATCCAAATCCTTTCCTGTATCAAATCAATATGACCAAATCATGTTCTTCAAAGTTTGATGAAATCTTTCCAAGGCCCCTTGACTTTCATGATTACAGGCAGAAGATTTAAACTGCTGATAACTTATGATTAGGTTTTCCTACCATCTGACAAGTGTGACAAACTCTACAGTATTTAGAAACATCACTTTAATGCTAAGCCAAGAAAAATGATCAAAGATCTTATGATAAGTCTTACTGACTCCTAAATGACCGGGCAAGGGGGTTTCATAGGCTAGACTAAGGATTTCTTGTTAACATGACCTCGGAATGACAATTTGATCACTCACTGAGTACTCATCACCAGGAAGAACCTCAGCTGGTCTCCATTTTCTCATGAGGACCTCATCTTTCACAAAATAACGTATCTGTGTGGCTTCAAGTTCACAAAATAGCACCTTGAAACAAACAGGAAATTGCAGGATCTTGTTCCTGTTTGACAGTGAGTGATTGTCCTTTGTCACCATGACTAGAATAAAGAAACATAAAGTAAAAGAGGATCACTGTGACCGATACCTGTTGACTGATCAATACTAGGATCAAAAGTGACTTCATCAAAAGGCTGGCCAATAAACATGTCAGCTAAAGGAATAATTTTCTTATCAACATCATTCTCAGGAGATCTTTTTGCCATAGCTCTGGTAACCACACAAAAAGGATATAAATCAGGGATTTCATCCCAATAGGATCAACTTTTTGATCCAAACATGGCTTGTCAGTTGCAGGTGGATTAACCATGACCTCATCTCCAGCTAGGTCAATGCCTAGTAATAAATGAATACCCGTGATGGGTAAAGACATTATTGTTCTGACAGTCACGGGTTCTGAGACTAAATTTGATGTCAAATTGACAAGATGGAGAGGAACATTACTCCCTGAATAAGAACACTTTCACTAGAAGAGTACTTCTCATACAAAGGCAAAGTACCTGACAATAAAAGACTGAGAAACTCCTGTGTCTCTTAATATTTTAATAATGATAGGCTTGGCAGAATCACCAATAACTGATATAGAACCTTCAACATGAATGGTTCAAAATTCTCCAAAAGAGAATCAGACTTGGGGTTTGTTTGACCCAACCAATGTATTGCTTTCAATACATGACTGTGACCCTGACATCTCTGAAATATGAGCATTTGGAATTGCACTGTCTTTTATTATGATGCTATATTTCAACATAAAGCAATCAGAAATGATGTGCCTTTTCTTCAAACAAAAAGGCAGATAGGAAGAGATAAAGATTCTGATCAGTCATATCCAATGTTTCATTTCTAAAACTTGTACAAGACTGAGATTTGGAAGTACCTGTATGAGACTGAGATGATTTTTGTTTTACCCAACAAATGCTGTGAGGAGGGCTTATTGATTATGAGTCAAGGAATAATCATCAGCTGTGCGAGCAGCATTTTCCAAAGTTTCCACCTTTTGCTCATCAAGATAAGTCTTGACATCATTATGGATGGAATTCATGAACTCTTCAATTACTATGAACTGTCTGTGTGTTAACAAACATCATCTCTTGCATTAACAATTTTATTAATTAATATTTATTGGTAATGACCTGTGCCTGTTATTTAATATTTATACTCACAGCTCCATGACCTTCACAGATGAATGATACAATGTATCTCTCTCCAACAAAAAAGAAGCACTGTATACCTTTTTTTACAAACTAGTCACATAATTTGGAATAAAGAAATAATTCTGTTACATACAATAATGGACAAAAAAACACACAAGAGATAATCCATAAAACATACCTTCTTTGAAAGATGCTAAGAACATGTTTGTGATGCAGTGCAAAAATATCCATATTGTGTCAGCATTTGATGCCACACAAATCAGTAAACTGCACTCATTTTTAGATTTCATCTATTTCACAATATAGCTAACAATGTGGACCCTGACCTGCTGGGGCATTACACAATGACAGATACAGGTGAATGCTGATCACAGATGAGTGGACATTATGGTACTATCATAAGTTGGATAGAGAAATCGTCTGAAACATGCTCCATCCTCAACCCTAAGTCAAATGCATGATTTTCATAGGATATCCCCTCACATTTAGATTGTGGTAATAAAATTAACTCTTGTGTATGACAATAATAGAATCTGCATTAATGTTATATAGATTTGTATCTGTACTAAGTAATCAATATGGATTTTTACATTTCTGCCAGTAATCATTACAGATTAGTACATTTCTGCCAGTAATCATTACAGATCAGTACATTTCTGCCAGTAATCATTACAGATCAGTACATTTCTGCCAGTAATCAATATGGATTTGTACATTTCTGCCAGGCAGATGCAGTAATCATTATTATATGTATAATCACAAGAACTAGTCAAAGTCTAGGTCACAAAATATTTATATACATTTGAGGTCACAAAATAGATGAAAAAATTTACAGGAAACGAGGCTCTTCATGTAAGATAGTAGAGCAAAGAACTGATGAATAAATCACTTCTCTGCAGATGGATAAATGTGCAAAAAAATCTACATGTATGTACTCCAATAGCTTGGTTGTTTCCATGAAATTCTGCACACTATCAAACAGACAGATACAGTGTACAGATGGAGGAGTATTAAAATTTCAATCTGTCCCTTTGCAGATAAATTCTGCACACAATCAGACAGATGCATGAAGTGTTATGAATTCAATATGTCTCTGCAGATAAATTCTGCACACAATCAGACAGTTGCATGAAGTGTTATGAATTCAATATGTCTCTGCAGATAAATTCTGCACACAATCAGACAGTTGCATGGAGTATTATGAATTCAATATGTTTCTTTGCATATAAATTCTGCAAACTGTCAGGCAGTTGGATGAATGGAGTGTTTTGATATCAATACATCTCCTTTGCAGCTAGTTACACACAGGCACTAATGTATACATACAATAAACAGCTCACGAAGAGTAAATTGCTTGCTAGGATTGAACAATTGAATCTGTATGTAAGCTAGAAGGCAATGTCTCTGAAGCAAAACCTCAGGAATATGCATTAATAACCCTGAATCAAACTAAAAAGAATACTGTCTTTTAATCCATCACAAGCACTGACCATGGAGGAATCAATATTTGAGAAATACATCTTGTTTAATTCAAAAATGTGTTATTCACAAGTGTATCTACACAATAATGATGCTGAAATTGCTTAAACACTGACAGCAAAACCAGTGAAGTGGTACTTATAATGGTCAATATAAACATGTCACACAACCACCATTTGCCAAAATATTTACATGACTGTGTACAGTAGTAGTTAAGTGGGGTTTCAGGTTTTCTTTTACTTATCCAGGTTCAAACTCCGTCCCTCACCCCCCACAGCAGAGGTGACTACATTCCGGGCATGTAGAAACACAGGTCTGCACACAACTTCCCATTTGAGCACCCCTGGAGAGCTCCATGAATGCCCTGCTGCAGAACTGATTACGGTAGCTGTGGGATTCCCAGAATGGCATTACAAGCATCATATGTTGTGGACAGATTATTCTGAAAATTCTATGTTTTGCATGCCTTTATTTCTCAAAGATGCACAGAAAGTGTTTCAGGTTAAGGTCCACAACAGTAAAATAAAAAATTGCTGAAGTGAAACTGACTCAAATTATTATGTTATAATTGTTATGCTTTTATTGTAAGGGCATGCCAACCATGAATGAGCTTAAACAATTCATGCAAAATCATGGAATAAGATTACCAAGAGGCGTAAGAAAAGCAGACATACTTGCATTATTAGGAGTTCCCCTGGATGAACTATATTGGACTGTGAGACAGCTGCACAGTTATGTATTAAAATTCCATCTCTGGCCAGGTAAGCCAAAATTGCATATGGTCACTAATGAATAAGTCTGTCATCATATCACAGCTACTACTGCTGTGTATTGTTGCCAAGTCAAGGTCCTCTAGGTCAAGTTTAGCTCAAGAGATGAAAAAATTCATGATCACAATCACATTACTGGTGCATACAGGAGGCACACACAGTGCATGCCACCTACAATTGCAATTTTATCCCACCCAAACAGCTGAATGAGTGGATCTGGTGCATGTGAACATACAAAAACATTTACACTAGCAACAATGACATGTGTATTTCTCCAACCTGGAATACCCAGATGAGCATCATCATGCCCACAATGAGTACCCACTGGCTCTGGATGTACTGTCAGTGCCCCATGAGTGGTTATCCCCATGTCAGTGACAGCCTGTGGATGACCAGGTGTGTAGCAGTTTTAGGAACAAATTCACTGAATGTACCAAAGTTTTTTCCGCAAACCTGCACCAGAAACTCAACTACATTGAACATGCATGGAACCAGCGCTTGTATCTAGTCAATGAGGAAGGAAAGATAGGTCAAAGAGACCTCTTTTTGCAACAAGAATGAAAACTTTATCAAGCTGCATCCCTTCATCATTATTCTGGGTAGGATAGTATGCATAAAACATTGAAAAAAATATGCATTTGGTCATCACTCAACCAAAGCCAGTAAAATATGAAATGTAAGGTCACAATCACCTTTTTTGTAATGTAGGTGTCATACAAAAAGGGATGCATATCATCAACTTCATGGTTCTTGCATAAAGAGTGCTTGAGAAATGAACATCCAACACAAAATTTAACCCATGTCAGTGAAGCATAAAATATGGGTCATAATGCCCTACTACTGAAATGAGAAAGTACTGCTCATTAAGATGAGTCACTGATATGTTTCTAGATAGGATGGTTATGTACAGAACAAGAAAAAGCCATCAACCTACACTTCGTATTTTACTGGCTTTGGTTGAGGCTTTCTGTTTGGCTCACAACCACACGAGTTTTGCTCTGTACATACTACCTTTGTAAGAATCATGAAACTTGTTGAATGGATGCATCTTTACAAGTTCTATAGTACTGCAGAAAGAGGTCTATGTTACCCATAATTCATATTACAGTATCTTTGTTAAAACTTTGTATTTAAAGGTCACTTATTGGGTACTGTTGATAGTAAAATTGTGAAACAAGATTGGATTCATCTTTTAGCACTACATCCTTACAATTGAAGGTCACTGTGACCTACATTTTATGCATCATTCCCACAGGTTAAGTATAGTGCTCCCTTGATTACATGCCAACTGTTGTACAAGGAGAATGGCGGATGATTCAGGGTGGCTGATGAATGAGGTTCATCTGTTAAATAGATACATACATACAGACATATATGGACGGAGAGATAAAGACAAAACAGATAAATCCAACCAGTTGATCATTAAAAATGCTGCATTGATTTTAAAAATTGACTTGAATTAAATCAAGCTTCTCACATGTATATAGAGAAAGTTCCCTGAAGATGAGAAGATGAGAAGAGAAACTAAACTGATGTTTTCTTAATAAAAAAAATTCTTGTGTCTTTTATATACTGTCATAGGGGACAGCATTCAGTTCTGTCTGAATTTATTTTTCAAACAAAAAGTAATGTTTATAATGGCTACTGGAGACTTCTCCTTGTTTCGAAGAGGTGAGCTACATGCAATTGCTGATTACACTTTTGTTACTAAACTACCATGCCAGTATCATTATTTGACCAAAGAACCTTAGCCCAGACTCTTTAATATAGATTAGGGGTTTCAGATCAAGATTTCATCCAGCATTCTCATTTTAGCAAAGCATTATGAGATGGCTTGCACCTGGTGTAAGAAGTTCTTGTTGTGTTGTTGTTGTAGTTGTTGTTGTTGTTGTTATAGGGTTTAACACCATTTTTCAGCACAAGATTGGCTACACATGGTGGCCAGTATAAATGGTGGAGGAAGAACCCAGGAAAACCCAAGATAGAACCACCGACCCATGAGAAGCTACTGGCAAGCTTTCTCACATACCCACATTGGCCAAACCTGAGGCTTGAACCCATGCAGACAGAGATGAGATGGCAGTGATCCATAACTCGGAGCCCCTGGTGTAAAAAGTTAAGAACCATACTGATACTGGGGGTCATAGGTCAAGGAGGTATCTGCACATTAACATTAATTCCACATCACAGACCCAGACCAAACTTTGCGGATTTATTGCACGTTGGGTAAGGAGAATGCCTATCACTTTGGGATCAAAAGGGAAATGTTCATTGTCACTGTGACTCAAAGAAATTGGGTTTCTGCACAATAGCATTAATTCTACTCTACATTAATTCTACTTAACAGATCTAGACGAATCTATGGGGCTGGCTTGCACTTGGGGTAAGAAAGAACCCTTTCAACTTCAGGGTAAGGAAACATCAATGATCACGATCAAGGTCACTGAAGGAAAAATAGTTTCTGCACAAAAAATTTCAGTTTTCAATCATGCATCTTCATAAACATTTGTGATTGACTTACACATTATGTAAGAAAGAAGCCTCCCGATTTTGGGATCAAAAGGTAAATGGTCAAAGTGGCTTTGAAAGAAGAAACATGTTTTGCGCATAATAACTTCATAAAGATTTTGTAGATATCTTACACATTAAGTAAAGTCTACTGATTCTGAATGAAAAGGTCAAAGTGACTTTGATTGAAAGAAGAAACATGTGTAGTGCATAATAACGATAATACCTTCACCTTGTGGAAGACTTACAATTAGAGTTTGGATGATGCCTATTGATCTTGGGTCAATGGTCAAAGTTCAAGGTCACTGCCAAACCATGCCGACTGGGTGAGTTTTATGTGAAAACAAATTATCATTGTTTCAGCTTAGTAAAGAGCTAAATGATATAAGCTAGATTAAGAACCTACAGTTAAACCTATCTTAGTGGACAGTTTTACATAAAAGATTTGGTCAATAAAGGATAAAATGGACAAACCCTGTTTCCTGAGGTTATGTACATATTTCCCCTCTTTTTAAAGGACATCTGACTACAAAGAACAAAAGTGATGGTTATTTGTTCCTTATAATTAGGTATCAATGTATTTAAAAATTATGATCCAAGTAGGTGCAGTGGTTCTGGCATTAAGGCACAAAACATATGACCAGAAGACTGCAGGTTGATTACCTCCAGTGGTACAACCTGGATTGGGAACCATGGCGATTCCTTGGACAAAGTACTTTCTTCTACTTGCTTTTGCATGATATAACCCTCATAGTGTCACTATGCCATAAAATGCCAAAAACTTAGCCAAATTTTTCATCCAACATGCAGTCTAAAACCTAGGCCGATAAATCAGCCCTTCACCTGTAACCCCAACATCAATATCATCACTAGTGAAGGGCTGATTTATCGGCCTATCTAAAACCATGTCCATATGATATATATTGGATCACATTATACAGCTAACATTCATACCTTTATAGTGGGTGAGCACTGTACATGCTGCACTTTATAGTGAGGGGCCACTGCACATATTGTTATATGTAGTGAGGTAGCACTTCATACTGAAGGACCACTGTACATGAAATTCTTTATAGTGAGGTACAACTTTTTATTGATGGACCACCGTATATGTAGTTCTGTATAGTGAGGTACCAATTTATTCATGGACCACTGTACATGTAATTTTTTCCAGTGAGGTACCACTTAATACCTAGGGAACAATGTACATGCAGTTTTTTATAGTGTGGAAGTACTGTATGGTGATTGAACAATTTACATGTAGTTCATTAGAGTGAGGGACCACTACCTTCAGTTCTTTATAGGAACCGTGTACATGCAGTTATTTATAATCAGGAAGCACTTTATACAGTTGGACCACCATAAATGTAGTTCTTTAATGTGAGGAAGCACTGTATAGAAAGGGACCAGTGACATGTAGTTCTTTATCATCATTATCATCGGTCAGTCCCGAAGTCTGGTAGACCGTTGGGGCACCATACAAGACTGAACAATCAGCTTCCTCCATTCCTCTCTATTTTCCGTCTTTCTCATTCAGTCACTCAATGTCAAGCCTGTCCACTCTCGAATGTTGTCTTCCCACCTCTTTCTCTGCCTGCCTCTCTTTCTTCTTCCTTGTACAGTGCCTTGCAGGATTGTCTTGGCAAGTCCTGATGATCGTTAGACATGCCCATACCACTGCAGTTTACGTTTTTTCACTGTGGTTAGGAGGTCTTCGTGAGGCCCAATGGCTTGTCTGATCCTTTGCCGTATGTCTTCATTGGTGACATGGTCTTTGTATGAGACGCCGAGGATCTTTCGGAAGCATCTCATCTCTGTGGCCTGTATCCTTTTCTCTAAGTCAGCCGTTATGGTCCATGATTCAAAGGCTTAGAGAAATATGAAGATCACCAGTGAGTACATCAGTCTGACCTTTGAACTGAGTGCGATGTTCTTGTCGCTCCAGATGGGCTTCAGTTTGTCAGCACTGCTGTTGTCTGCGCAATCCTGGAGAGTACTTCAGGTTTTGATCCTTCATCTGTTACAATTGCCCCCAAATACTTGAAGCTCTGGACTGTTTTTAGCTTCGTACCTTGGACCCTGATGTCAGTGCTGATGCCCTTGGTGTTGTTGGTCATCATTTTGGTCTTCTCTGCACTGATTTCCATGCCGTAGGCTGTGGAGGTTTTGTCGAGGCTCTCTACTAAGCTATTTCTTGTTCATTTCCTGCTAGTCCATCAATGTCGTCAGCAAAACGTAAGTTGGTGACTGTTCTGCCTCCAATGCTGACTGTCCCTTCATGCTTTTCAAACGCATCAGCCATGATTCTCTCTAGAAAGATGTTGAATAGTGTGGGAGAGAGCAGACAGCCTTGTCTGACTCCGACTGTCGTTCTGAACCAGTCCCCTATGCTGCCGTTGAAATATACTGCACTGGTGGCCTTGTCATACAGGTGCTCTATTACTGTGATGAGGTTGGCATTGATGTTGTACAGTCTCATGGTCGCCCACAACGCTGCATGCCATACCCTGTCAAATGCCTTCTTGAAATCCATGAAGACATGGTACAGATCTTGCTGGTGTTGGAGGTACTTCTCACACAATATCCTGAGGTTGAAGATCTGCTCTGTTGTGCTGCGCCCTGCTCTGAAACCTGCCTGCTACTCGGCAATGATCTTTTCAGCCTGTGGCTTTAGTCTGTTTAGCAGTATCCTCAACATTTCTTTGCTTGGATGGCTTATCAGACTGATTGTACGGTGGTTTTGACACTGTTGTAAATTGCCTTTCTTGGGGAGGGTGATATCAGTGATTATGTCCATGGCGATGGCCATTCTCCTGTTAGCCAGATCTTGTTGCATGTGTTTGTGAGGGCGCTAATCATTGCTTCTCCCCCTGCTTGGAGCAGTTCTGCTGGGATGTTGTCCACTCCTGCCGACTTCCTCTTTTTCAACGATCTCACTGCTTCTTCTACTTCATCCCATAGGATAGGGTGGTTGTCGTCGTTAGTTGCTGGAGGGACGTTCGGTACCTCTGGATATATTACGGGTTGGTGGTTGTAAAGTTCTGTGCAGTACTCTGTCCATCTTTTCAGAATGTCCTTTTCTTCTGTGAGGCAGTTTCCGGCTTTGTCCTGTAAGGAGGTGACTCACCGTTGTTTTGTGCTTGATAGATCTTGGACCAGTTGGTATGGTTTCTTGCTGTTGTTCCTTTTCAAGTTTCCCTCAATGTCTTTGGACTGTTCTTCTATCCAGTTCTCTTTTGTTTTTTTCATGCTTTTCTTGACTTCCTGGATGACTGCCTTATACTGCTCTGCCCCTTCTGTATCATTCTTCTTCTTCTTCAGCTCCCTCCTCTTGTCACACAGGTTCTGGACCTCAGCTGTGACCCAGGGCTTCTTGACTGGGCAATGTCTACCAAGGATCTCGCTGGCTGTTTCGGTTGTTGCTGTATTAAAGGTGGTGATCAACGTGTCCATGTCTGTATCGTCAGCGTCGAGGATGGTGAGCGGTGCAAATTTCCCACCAATCTTTGCTTGGAAGGCTTCTGCTACTTCTGGATCCTTCAGTTTCTCGAGATCGAACTTTATTCTTGTTTGTTTATCTTTCTTGACCTTCTTTAGATGTAGCCTGAAGGTCATCATCACCAGATCATGGTCACTTCAAATGTCCGCTCTGGGAAAGCTTCGAGTCTTGGCGATGTTTACACTTGACTGTATGCGCCTCTTTACCATGATGTAGTCGATCTGACTGTGATGGTCTCCGCTTGGACTGTGCCATGTCCATCTTCTGGATACTTTGTGTTGGCTGAAGGTGTCTGCCAGCATAACGTCATTGTAACTAGTGAATTCCAGGAGCCTCAGGCCCCTCTCGTTGGTCTGTGCATTGCAACAATGCCCACATGTTCCTTTCCAGTTCATGCAAGCGTCCTCGCCTATCTTGGCATTCCAATTGCCTTGCACAACCAGAATGTCTTTCTTCGGTGTTTTATCCACAACTTTTTGTAGCTGGTCATAGAAGTCTTCCACATCTGCATCAGCATAGTTTTATAATGAGGGACAAATGTAAATTGTGTTCCTTATAATGAGGGACCAATGTGCATCTATTTCTTCGGGTTTAAGCTGCAATGTATTGTGAGAAAATCTGAACATATAAAAAAAATTAATTTATGAATAATGAGTCTAATTGATTTATCCAGAATCCAGCCCAACAGCTATTGGTAGTTCACAGTATTGATTTCTAATTTATGTAAAACATGTTTTTGTCCCACCAAAGCAAGATGGGCCTGTAAGGATGATGGTTTAGTTCTTTGCTGTCATTAACTGAGAGATAGTTCTGAATTGTATTATCACCTCCATGTATACCATCTTGATAGCTGAGAATAACAAAAACCCTTTCTGTGCAATTTATAGTGTTATTAATAGATTTATAATTATATTGGTTACTGATTCTATAGTGGAGAATGTGTGTGTGTGTGTGTATATATATATATATATATATATATATATATATATATATATATATATGTCTGTTGATTTAATTTATAAATAATGTAACAGTCTGTACTTGTTACATTTTCACTGAGCAATGTCACACATGGATTTTCTTGATATGTTCCAATATTTTATCTTTAATTGCTTGTTGAACTAGCTCTCACAAAGTTTTACTGCATACATCTTGAAATTCTAATGGCTCTTGCTGGGCATATTTTCCATGATTAACTGATTTCCTGTCAAACTAATTTCTTTGTAAAAATAAAAAAATTTCTTTATGAAAACTGTATTGTATAATTCTACTCAACAGAAGTATTTTATTTCACTCAACTGTGTAAAAATATTAATTAATAACTGACAACAATCTGACTTACTACACCAAGAATATTTAAAATGGTTATTTACTGATCATAAATCAAATAAGAACTGTACATTTAAACATGAATACATATATAAATGTAGTTTTAATAAAGTCTGTCTGTTCCTGATTGCTGAGTGGTCTGCACTTTAGGTGCTATCACAAAACTTGTATGAAAATTACCAATCCCAATGAAATTTAACAATGGTGGCACAGCACTAAACTGCATTTAGAAATGAGGACATCAGATCTAACCTTTACAAAAATGTTTCCACAATGTGGGGCTTTAACGTTACTGTGACATCGCAGTGCATGATCTTCAATCAGGTTTATAATGGATCACATACTTTGGTTGGCTTCATACAAAATGTTCACAAACGTTAACACTCATTCTGGCACATGTATTTTTTTGGCATGGTAATATAATGATTTTGCAAGGAATACTGATCAACAAGCAGCTAAATAAACTAAAAACTCATCATTAAAAGGTGCAAAATCAAATTCTCCAAAATCAACACCTATAGCTAAAATAGTCAGGACTGTACTTTAGTTAATACACTATCTCTACGTTTATGCCTTTCCTTCTAAATAAAAAGTAAATGTTATTCCACAGTATTGATCGGTAATTCTCTCAGAAGAATCTCTATACACACCTGTTGCTTTTGCAAATTGTTAGACAGCAGTGCATGCTCACTCACATGCTTTATTGGAAAATGTGGAGAATCATTTGTACCTATAAATCAGACCAACATCTCAGATAATGCAGAGAACATTTCAATCTATCAATTATGATACATTTTCAGTCCCACTCTGTGTATCATATTGAGGTCTTAATTAACAGTAGAGTGGTTTCTATTCACACCCAGGTATGCATGAAGTTTGTGTGATTTGGATTTTTAATGTAGCTTTAAAACATTTTCAGTCATATATCACTACAATGTCTGCAGTGTGGCAGTTTGTAGTGATGTCTACCACTAGGACATCATGTACCACCCAGTCACATTATCCTGACACCTGGCCAACCAGTCCTAACACTAACCTCAATGTTGTGTGCCAAATTAGGCAGCTGCTAGTACAATTTTTTAAACATAATTCTTTGGTATGACTCTTCTGTGATTCAAAACCATGACCTCCTGTATCTGAGGTGGATGATCTAACCACTTAGGCCACTGAAGACATCAGTATGCATTAAAAAACCAATCATACTGGTAGTTTACACACACTAATGCATGTGCTGATATTTAACATAGATTTACCAAGCTGTTTCAGCAGGAGCCCAATACCAATGGAATTCTGACAAATTTAATGCTCAGTCAAGCTAAACTTGGAGTTTTTAAAATAAAATCAAGACAACTTGTGTTTTGTTGTAATATGTTTTAATTTTGTGTTTAACATGATTTTTTTCTCTTCTGTTGAAATAATCATTGATAAACGAAATTTGTTTTGTAGGTTGCACCTAAATTGCAGTGCTATTGTCCTACCTGTACTTTGTCATCTGTGCACATGTTGGCATCTGCACAGACAACACCTCCCTATGTGTGTATGTGTGTGTGTGTGTGTGTGTGTATATACATACATATATATATATACATATACAGTAAAACCTGTTATGAGAGACCGCCCCTTCTGACAACAAAAAGCGGTCTCTCAAAACAAGTGGTCTCTCACAGCAGGCTTGTACAAAAAGACCAGTTTCAGAACAATTTCAAGATAAATAACCATAATCACTGTACATATATTCTATTCTTTATTAATATTTCTTGCTAAAATACTGTATGCATTCATCTAAAAACAAAATTATATAGCGATAAAGATATACTTCTGTCATTAAACATGAAGTCACATTTACATCTAAAGATCACATATTTTAGCATATGAAATCTTTTCTGAATTACTTCTTTTTTGGGGGCCCCGAGTGGCCGAGTGGTCTAAAGCGCTCTCCGTTACGGATCACTGCCATCTCACCTCTGTCTTCGTGGGTTCGAGTCTAGGATTCGGCGAATGTGAATATGTGAGAAAGCTTGCCAGTAGCTTCTCGTGGGTCGGTGGTTCTTTCCAGGTGTTTCCTGGTTTCTTCCTCCACCATTAATACTGGCCGCCATGTATAGCCTATCGTGTGCTGAAAAATGGCATTAAGCCCTACAACAACAACAACAACAACAACAACTTCTTTTTCTTTATAACAACCTAAATTTGTTTTACAGACGTTTAAACAGCTTTTTTGCAAGTGGTCTGACCTTTTTCACTTCTTTCAGTTACAATAATTCATAGGTGTCAACCTCTTGAGATGAAAACCTGTACACCAGACCAATAAAAACCTTACAAAGAACAAAAAAAACCTTACATGAAAAAAGGTATTCATACATTATATAAGATCAACAGTTTTAAAACAATAAATGCTATACACAAAGTATTTTTACACATATTTACATAATTGTTTACATTTCTGAAATTTCATTTCATTCTTTTTACCTGTGTGTTGTATTATATGCAACACATGCACCTTTCACACTTTTCAAAATGTACTCGGGGGTTTTAAAGTCTCTGCAGCAGATGTCATTGTTTATTTTACATTGTAAAAACGATGCTACTGTGTCTGAATTCAGACTTCCTACATTCTGTATGTATTTTCTTCATCATCGAAAAAGATCTCTCACGGTCTGCAGTGTTTGTTCAGATCATATATGCCCGACGCCACCGCTTTAATGTCTTTACTGCACATTTTACAAAAAGCGTGGGAAGATCCTAACTTTGGTACATCTACACTGCCAGGGAAGACTTTAATCCAATCAGCCTGAAACCTGCCACGACTTCGGTCAGTGTCTTCAAGCTTGCGTTTCTTCAAGTTAGGCTCATCCCATTGATGGATGGAATATTTCAACTAGATGAAAGAAATAAAAAAAATAATTTAAAAATTTAGATTTGATATGTGATAGAGGAAGATCTCCCGATGTGTTACGAATTTATATTTTTTCCCATAAACACCAAGATATTACGCCAGGAGCTATCCAAAATTTGAAATCTAAAAATAAAAAAAAATCGACAAAGTAGCAGTCCAGAAGTTTGTACCTCGTAAGCTGTTGATCGTTTCTATTAATTGCGTATCTGGTGTTTGAAAAGTTATGAATTTGCTATATGGTGTGCCGATTTTGGTCAAAACTGGATATAAATTGGCAGTGTTACATATTTTCGAGCCATGAGAATGATGTCACTCAGTATCTCTACTACTTCCGTCATGCTAGCAATGCATCTTCCTGTTTGCATGACGTAAATTTAATTCAAATAAATCACAACACGATTAAATCCTGGTTCTAAATTCAGCAGTCCATTTATTTTTAATTAGTATATTGTTAAAATTTTTAATAAATCGACTATCTCCACACAGAAAAGTCGTATGAATTGCGGTTACACCACCATGACTGCCACACTATGTAAAGTACGAAAATTGATGTCAACTGTATGCATTTGATAGTAATAAGTATAAATAATAAAATAATAATGTATAAAATAAGAAAACATACTTACTACACAGGTAGTTGGTCAATATTAGAAGTGTGAGTGAGCGTCAAATTTCAGAGCAATAAACGAAAAGATCTTCACATGCAGGAGTTGAACGGTTACCATGAAATTAAACTCGTTTCATTATCAGGCAAAGGAAAAGCGCGGTTTTGAGTATGATTTGATTGGTTGTTTCAGGCCACCCTGATCTCGTTGAATTCTCGCTCTAAAAAAATTATGTCCAGAGTTTCGGATTCATACAAAATGAAAAAAGAAAAAAAAAATTAACAAAAAAACAACAAAAGACATATTATTTATGAAAAAAAAATGTACAAAACCAGTTGTATGGCCGTACACTGACCAAAATGGAAAAACCGTATAAATTACGGGTAAACCATACTAGCTGACACCTATGTCTATGATGTCCACATTTCTGTTTCTAGGTAAGTTACGGACGTATTACATGCTATAGTTTTTAAGGCAGAGCAAAGTGCATTTCCTCGTTTGACCAATAAATGATCAAAGAAAATCAATTTTTATTTAACTTGTCAGGTAATTTCAGCATATTCAGATCATAAATAACTGTCTCTTTTTTATATTAAACTATGAAATCAAAACTTTTCCAATCCAATCTATATACACTTAATATAATGCTTATAATTGTATGGAGGGGGATAACCGCCATAATTCTATGCGTGTATTTTCTGATCTTCCTAGATGCATTATTGTAAATGGCTGCTTGCAAGTACTACTTTCATAATTCTGTCCATGTATATTCTATTCTTCATTGATGCAAAATGTACATTGCAGTTTGCAAGTGCTACTTTCCTTCTGCATTATTCTAAATGGCAGCTTGCAAGCGCTACATTCATAATTCTAGTCATAAATTTTCTATTCTTCATTGGTGCAAGCTGTAAATGGCTGTGTGCAAGTGCTTAGATCTACTTTCCTTCTGCGTCATTGTATCTTGCAATTTGCCAGCTACTGAACTGATTCTGTAGTTTGTTGTATGGCAAACGCTATGTCAGTTATGACAACTTTTGTATATTCAAATTTGTATACTCGCCGTATTACAATTACATCATTCCAACTGCTGTTTTCATTCAGATATTTCCTTGCAACAATGTAAACACTAAGTTTTATCAGTATCGTTTTTGTTGTCCAACTCGTGTCGCCATCTGTTGTCATGATGGCATACTAGAGATTAGCATGGCATTATGACAACAGACGGCGCTCTAAATGTCTTAAGTTTTTCCTTTAAGATAAATAATTAATGCTCCCCACGGAACTTTACGACATTCATTTTTATGTCTATAAACATTGTAACTCTTTGAGCCCCTTTTTTTAAGGTGCGCGTTAGCAACGAAGTTGTTATCGTTCTCTAAAACCATGTGCTTTCTCGAAGATCTAAGTGATTTAAAGTATCTTACGAAAACAAAAATGCATACACTACAACAGGGTAGTCCATCTTCTTCAACCCCAGTTTTGACATATTTACTTTCACCATTTAAGAAATCTACTTCTTAGTGATATCTCTCCTTCCTTTGGAAACATTAGTTATTTTAGCAAAGTAAGGATCAGAAACGACGATATATTCCCTCGTACTTTTCTTAACGAGCTTTCATCAGAGGATCCCTGGTTGTAAGGATCGTATTGTACGTCACCCATTTTGACACACCTTCACAGACGTCTGTCTTTTCCTGTGATACTATTGTACAGAAGCTCCGGTGAAAATAATATATTTCAGAGCAACATCAATAGCACATAAGAAACGTTTATTGGTAAAATGACATTAAAAAAATAAGTATTCCTAAATGTTTTCTTATTCTTAATACAATCTTCTTTTTTAATCAAATTGTGGAAAATCATGTACGTATCAAGATAAAAATGTTTACTTGTGATTAGAAGTATTAGGTTTAGTGTACGATTGGATTCCAATACTTAATTTGCATTGTTAATGTAAAGAACCTCAACCTTTGAATGTATTTATAAAAGAAATTTGAAAATATTTAAAATAAAACAGCTTTAAAACTGGTTTGCAATCAGAAACAAAAGACAATGTTACAAGACATTTTACTTTTATTTATTGTAATTCTTACCATTATCAAACCAATTAAAGATAATAAATTAGTGCAAGAATTTTAAAATTATAAATATAGCACCCTTAGGTTCTAATTATTCAGCTGCTCTCTGTCATGTTAAAGATTTATATAAAAAAAAAAAACTTTTAAAAAATGCTTGAAATATGAATGTAGTGACACATGATTCCTACTTATTAAGTGTGCTGCTCTTTGCAATATAAAACTAGTTTAGTGAATTATCTATGATCAGAGAGAGAGAGAGAGAGAGAGAGAGAGAGAGAGAGAGAGAGAGAGAAAGAGAGAGAGAGAATGCACCAAAACTGCATATTTCATTAAGTTATTGTAATTGTATACATGAATCCTGGGTCAATGAGCGTGTTATGGGGCAGTCTTAGGGTCTTTCCGCTAACAAGAGAAACAACTTGACTGGTCTTCCTCAATAATTATACATGGTAGAATTTTACTGACCACTGTCTTTTTATTTGGTTTGATTTTATTTAATTACCAACATATATCCTGTGTAGTTGAGGGTGTTTTGGGAGTCTTTTGCTGTTTTAGGGTAGTCATGGGGTCTTTCATTTGGTGATAATTATCAGCATGGGGAAAAACTCTCCTGATCTTACTTAATAATTATACAATGCAGGATTT
>JAECUM010015003.1:0-39490 GCA_016617855.1 Megalonaias nervosa | reverse complement strand
ATATATATATATATATATATACCTTTAGATGTCCAATCGTTTCCTGTCATTACTCTTTAATTTCTTTTCCGCTGTCTTAAATTTATGATACTGCATCCAACGTGCTAGAACAGCTTCTATTCTGTAAATTTAGCTGTTAAATGAATTATCTGTTTTAGATGTCAGTTTTGAACTCTAACATACTATATCTGAAAAGAGACATCGACATGTTTCAATCTCTTTATTAAAAATACCGTACGCCAGTGAAATATGCAATTAAACTTCCATCCAATCAACAAACAATTATAGTCATTACCTCACAATCCGAAAGAAGGTGTTATTAATTCAACTTTAGCATTTGGCGTGCAAATATAATACAATCGAATTGGTGGCCTTCGTTATCTTTGATTTTCCTTGGCGGATCAGCACCTTATTGGTTGTAATAGTACCTTATTGGTTTGTAATAGCACCTTATTGGTTTGTAATAGTACCTTATTGGTTTGTAATAGCACCTTATTGGTTTGTAATAGTACCTTATTGGTTTAGTACCTTATTGGTTTGTAATAGTAACTTAATTGATAACGGTTTTACTTTACATCTATTAATCAACTGGATTAACTGTAATTTAATTTGCATTTCCCAAAAAAATATGTATAATAATCTATAATTATTTTGTCTTACTGCGGAATAACGTTAAGATGTGGATAATAACATGGGATGTGTGTATGTGTGTCTGTGTGTGTGTGTGTGTTGGATTTTTAACGTAATTTAACTATTTTGTCATATCGCTGCGATGTTTGCAGTGTGGCAGTTTATAAAGTTGTCTAGGACTGGGATATCATGCAGCAGACAAGTGGCATCATGTCCCACCCTGTAACATTGTCCTGACACCAGGCCGAACAGTCTTAACACTAACCCTTTAATGCTGAGCGCCAAGCGAGGCAGCTGTTAGTACCATTTTTATAAGTCTTTGGTATGATTTGGCCGGGGTTCGAATCCGCAACCTCCCGCATCCGAAGCGGATGCTCTAACCCTTTAGGCCACCAGAGCGATGGACATGATATGCATTTCATAAATGAAGATAATGAAGCATAGTTTTCGAACCGTTAGTTCTATGGCATGCCGATCATGTGCATCTCTTAAAAATATAATGAGCGGAAAGGTGTGATCAACGAGGAATCAGTGTTTCTAGAACGTACAAATATCCTTACACAGATACAGAAGAAAAAAAACAAAACAAACTGCAATGACAAAGCGCAAATAAATTTACAAGGATGAACAAAACAGAATCTCAAACATGTTAGTATATACCACCCTATAGATAACTAGGATACTTTTCAACATTTTAATTAAATTCTTTACAAAGAAATGATTTTGCTTTTTGGTACTGAAGCTTCGTGTAAAATGAAGGATTAATTGGATATTTACATTTCCTGGCTAAATTTGTATTGAAATATATTATAATAGGCATGTTCTAACGTTAAACGCTTTATTTCCAAATTTTCAGAAAGCGTCAAGGAATTTCAAATTTCATATCAGTTTGCCAGTTAAATCACTTCTTCGGGTTCAGAGGTATTATTTTTAGCATCGCGCGTTAATAAGGCAAAGACTTGTAAAGCTTCTATGTCGTTACTAGATGAATGAGTTCGCCAAAGCAAATAGGGAAGCGTAAATAAATAATCGAATCGTCTCGTCATGAATCGTTGCATCTCTTTAACTCAGGTAACTGGCGAGGATATCCGCATATGACATTCCGCAGATTCCATCTTATAGAATCCATACAGCTAATGTAAATATGTTCGACAGAGGATAAGATTTATTCGAACTTATTTTTCTAAGTAACATCTGCATAGAGATCTCTGTATACTCAGCTTTAAGATAAAGCTACGACTGCAATTTATCATTTACGTATAAAACTGCAGGAAATCCCACCTAATGCATTTTTGTTCATTCTAGCATTCCAAACATTATACATGCTTTATGAGCATAATTGGGGAAGAATCAATATTATCAATTTTTTCCTCGAATCTTGAGCATCACTGCATGAGTGGACAAAAATAATTTAGTCCATGTTTTCAAGCCATGGTTATTGGAGTTTCAGTAATATTGATTTGATGGGATACAAAAACGACTTCCTAAGAAACCCTAGTTATTGTTATATTCGATGTCGTTACTGGAAGAATAAGTTGTCCAAAGCAAATAGGGAAGCGTAAATAAATAATCGAATCGTCTCGTCATGAATCGTTGCATCTCTTTAACTCGGGTAACTATCGAGGATATCCACATACTAAAGCAGGTATTGTGTCATTACATCGTTGTGTCAGTGGTTACCCTTATCCTCCATACAATGGAGGTGATTTTATTAAATTTGACCGCACCGGTGGCAAGTGGTTAGAGCGTCCGCCTCGGATGCGGGGATCGCGGGTTCGAACCCCGGCAAAGTCACACCAAAACTTATTAAAATGGTACTAACAGCTGCCTCGCCGTTCTGGTTGTTAGCGATACAGAACCTGACAAATGACAACCCAGCTATCGTGCTTTAATTAAATGACAGCATTCCAGATTTTCCGATAACATCCTGGCTACATTGATTACTGAACGGGTTTCAATTATGTTCTTATTGACCTTACTGAATCAAAGCTGATGTTAAGGTGTTGTGGAATAAAATGTATAACTATTCTGGTTTTCATTCGTTTACCGGTAAATACTTCCAGCAATAAAGTATTCGAACGCAAGTTTCGTCTGCACAATGGAGAAAAAACATAAATAACACGGTATTGGATTTAATTTTACCCTCAAATGATGCATGGTATGTAATTTTCCACGTACAGATTGGATGTTGCTTGACGAATGATCTCTACATCGTATGTAATCAGGTGTGTACACGTTTAAAAAGTTTCGGCTGTGTCACTGACTTCTGCTGAATAAAAGCAAACTCCCTTGTTGATTACAATAATCCCGACTGCATTTGCCGTGATGGATTACATACTTCTTGTGCCAGATATATCTGCAAAATCAAATCGATTTAAGGGAGCGCTTTTGTAACATTCGATTATGGGATTAAACGTTATGATATTAATGCGATAGTGCATCATTGCTGGATTAGAACTTAGATCAGAATCCCATTTTCAGCCTCTTTTACAATGATATTTCACAACTTTAACGCCTGAAGAAAGCTTAACGACACGAAGCGTAATGTGCGATCGATCGTCAAATCATCTATCAGATATTATCGTAAATAATATGTAGGTACATAGACGATATCAGAGTTGAGTATCCTCTAGAGACCATTCCATGCACAAAAACTATCATCATTTTGTATCCCTTGAAAGAGAATTCCATGCAAGAGATACTGTCAGCATTTTGTGTCTCTGAGTAGAACATTTCATACACGGGTTGCTGTCAACATTTTTATACCCCAGCGTTGACCATTCCGTTCTATACTGAAGGGAAGAAAAATAAAACATCTAATGCAAGAGACACTAACGGTTGTGTCACAGTTCTCTTAAAGATTTATGATGTAGTTCCCCTTTAGCCTTTGATCAACTTTTGTCCACACATTCACTACGTGAATGTTTGTGTCCTATGGATTAGAAAGGTTAACAAGCCGCAGATCAATAACTCTGTATTGGGTTCAGTCAGACCTGAGCGAGAGACGCAAAACCAGTATACTGAGGCCTCGCTCATAATTCACACAGTAGTGCGTGATAAGAGAGAACACGGAGATCATGTTTATACACATTTCCTAAGAATACTGATAGATCTGTTTCAAAGAACAGTAGGCTTATTTGAGGATGTTGATTGGAAGATCTTCTTTCGTCTAGCAGTGCAAGCCTCACTGACGGTAAGTTCAGTCCCATTTTCAGTGTTCACGTTTGTCAGTGGGTATTTTGGTCGATATCGTGGTGCATAGCGGAAGACACTATTTTGACTCGTGCTTTTTATCGGCATGATATTACATCTCTCTCTCTCTCTCTCTCTCTCTCTCTCTCTCTCTCTCTCTCTCTCTCTCTCTCTCTCTCCGGATATGAATCTTTTCACCGAGGTTTGCATATTTCAGTAAAATGACTAACAAAATAGCGATCCAGTATCAATTTGTGTAAAATTTCTCAGACCATATAACTCAAACAACGTTGCTTGAAGAGTTCCAATGATCCCTGCTTTCCCAAATCTTATATTTTCAAAACGTTTGGCATGGTGATCGAAAACTATTGATTATATTTCCAAAGCTAAGGGATAATTGCAGCTCCCTAAGGCAGCATCTCTACAGATTAGATTTAAGTGACATCTTCATCTGTGTATGTGGAGAAGACGCTGAAACCAATGAATATTTTATTGGGTGGGGGGTCATGTTGCAGGCATGTTAACCAAAGACGCATACTGTTAGTTTAACTAAACCATTTTAATTTAATTATGGTTTTACTTATTAAAACGATATCCCAAACGAAGCAAAAAGCAAATTAGTGTTGGCTGCACAAACATATTTAAAAACGAGGAAACGGTTTGATCACAGCAATGCTTTTATCTTTTGCTGTATCTATGACGTAGGACCTGTTTTTATAAAATTAGAGTCTGACAGTCGTCTATTGGAAAGTATTCTTTGTACTGAATATGGGAGAACATCGAAGCCATCCCCAAAATGCGTTGTTTACAATATAATGTTTCAACAAAGAAAACGTAATGCAAAAAGTATGCGACGTTTTGTATCTTTCCGCTCACACGGAACCTTATTTTATGAGTCAATTACATGTCGCTATTTGATTTGACACAAATGCTAAGTTAGTATTCATTTTAAAAGTTGTGAAGATGGAGACTGACTTTATGATGATAAATGAATCCGTGGATGCGCTTTATTTGTACGCTAAAAGTTATGTCAAATTGGACTCAATGATCTTCCATGAGGAGAAAAGCTCCCAAAAACTGAAACAATGTTTGATATATTACGTAATGGATGTCGGCTTATCTCACATTCATAAAGACGAATTTATTCTTTTCAAAATGCTGGAGCATCGACGTTAATAATCCTATAGAAAATTGCAAGTTTTTTACTCGTTCTCCTTCCACTCAAAGGAGTAAAACCGGTTTTGAATATAACATTCTATGTTTACATAACATAAATATATATTCGGTTTCCAGGATTATGGGATTGCTGAAGGCAAACACTTCTGCGGAAACTATCTTATGAGAAATTACGGTTCTTTGGCTGATAAGTATTTAATGTGATTTGTCTTTAGTACCTGAAAATCATGCTGAAAGTGGATACTAGTTGTATATTTTTTAAAACTTTTAAAAACTATCATTGCGTTTTGAAAACTTTCACTTTCCGCTGCAAATGTTTGCTTCCAACATTTTGTATTAAATTAACTCTTTTTTATATGGAGATTAGGGCCCGATTGGGGAGGTCCGGGGTTTCCGGACCCAAGCTGTCGGCTACCCCCTAAAAAGAACACACACACACACACACACACACACACACACACACACATCTACAGTCATTTGTCACTTGAAATTTGACCAAAGTTTTATGGTTGCGAACGTTTTTAGGGTATTATGAACACTTGGAGTAAATAGACATATAGACTTTTGCCTTGGTGCACATTCGAGGAAAGTCTGATCCCTTTTGAAAATTTGGAAACCCCTCCCCACAAACACTTGACCCCATCCGGCCCTGGAGATCTTTGCAGATTTAGTTCGGGATCTAGGTTAAACGTTTTTTTGTTGTTTTTTTAACTCTAAGTTTTAATTCTACGTGTTATCCAATATCCCTTTCTCAGCCATTCTAAGTCTCTGTGTTTACATGGTCCATTTCTTTATTATTGTAGCAGACCTGTATTTCACCATCATAACTTAAGTCTAGGCTTAAATATAGGTCTTTAGTCCAGTTATTTGATCGGCTGAAATGTAAATATGAATTAAAATTGAACAATCAAATTCCTTAAATCTAGACTTAATTTAAGATTTATTTTGCTGTAATAAATTGTACATTTTTGGCATGTTTTAGCTATCTGACCAACAATCCAATTAATTTGACTGTCCTCTATTCTTTTTCTGCCTTTAGAAGCAACATTCGATTTCGATATATATCGATTATTCTTCTACGTTTAGAAGCAAAACTCGATTTAGATATATATCGATTTTTTTTTGTACGTACAAAATTCGATATATCGATTTCTTATTTTAGCTAATATTTTTATGTCCAAAAATTTACACGATTTATGATTCTAATCGTTTCCTGATTTTTTTTTCTTTCAGTTTATTGGCGTACAATAGATTTATGCTGCTACTATCTTTTGATACAATCCTTTTGGGCAACATGCCTATTTAGTGAATCCCAGTGTCTTCGTGTTAACGATATTGCTAATGTCCATTGCATGTCGTAGATGATATTGATCAACAAAATCATAAAGATAACGTCCCTAGAAAGATGAGCATTAATGTTGTAATATTTTGGTTTCCATGGAAACTTTTAATGTGTCTGAAAAGAGTAGAGCGTACCAATCGTGCGATGTTATGAATGGCTTGAGATTTTGCATGACATGAATTACTCTGGGAGTCATGGCTTTCCAATATTATATCAAACTAATTGCAATGCATATAAAATAGATATATCTGAGATATGGCCAATTCACGAGGAGGGCATGAGATGTGCGGTTGTTGGACTCCTGTTGCCATAGACCAAGAACTATTACTGCGCGAAACACATTCGTACGTCTTGTGCACTAGGAGATATAGTAATTTTCAATTTATCTGATACAAAGACAAGTGAGAAACGTAACACAAATAAGAAGGAATGAATTATTTTGCACGTGGGGCGGTTGTGTGACTAATCAGAATGAACCTGACCTGCTAGCCCATTAGCAGACAATAGATCTGAGTCCACGCTCGACGCAGTATGGCGTTCGTGTTGTACGTGTTAATACTGTAGTAAACTTGTATGCTTCTTGACTGACAATAATTTTATTCTTGCAGAGATAGCATGAGTCTACTTACAAACACTGACCTTCAAAAAACTAATATTATATACACGTGATTAATTTAGTTATCGATTCCTATGGATAATAGTACATACCTATATAAACTGAGTTATCCGATCTCTTTGGATAGTAGTCCATACCTATATTAATGTAGTTATCGGTTTGCTTTAGATAATAGGACACAACTATAATAAGGAACTGGTAAGATGTACGAATAAAGAGATCTTACCGGTATTCATTTCTTTAGAAATGAAAAATAAAAAACAAAACAAAAACTTAATCATCATAAGCAGAGACGTTGATTTCGAATGCAATGGATCAGAACTGTTATGCTTGACGTTATATCAAACTTAGCAATGAATTCATTCCAGACAAATGTATGGGCATGCGCTCTGGTTGCATTTTAACGAAAAAACATTTCAGTTGTTTTGCCTATCAAGGTAAACTGAAAAAACATACTACAGTGTAAAAAATGCATCTGTCTTTACTCTATAGGCCAAAAAAATATGTTTGTTTCCGGTCTGCCGACCCTCTATTTTTCTCACTGTCGACCCAAGCACTTTTTCTGCCATGGTACACCCCCCCCCTCCAAAAAAACCCATTCACATTAAATATATAGTGTTAAAACAATAAACGACCTGCCTACCCTAAATTTAAAATCAGTGCAACAGGAAATAGACTGGGGTTTTCGGGGGTGGGAGCCTTAATGCTCTATTCTGCCACATTTGAACATGAAGGGGGCCAGAAATAATTTTTATAAAAGCAGGTGTTATCAAAGCGTAAACAAATTGCTAATTTTATGTACTTGCTTTTAGAATTGCATGTTTCAGGATGGATTAGCCACGAATAATTCAAATTATGTTTTTTTTTTTTTTCAAATTCATAGAAGTTCTTTTAAAATACACCTTAACTCCTTAACTCCTAGGATAGGGCAGTTCTATTCGGCATTACTATGCCCTGGAAACTTCGTTGTATTGTGAGTGAACACACAGGACTAGAAACAGCCCATATTTGAAAGGCTCGTCACGAAAACGTGGTATAAAGAAGAGACGTCAATATAAATATAGATGTTACTAGATGCAAGACGACATCTTGTCATGTACTTCCATTCTGATGAAAAGAATCGAGCTCTAATTTTACCCGATATATCCATGCAAATGTATTTCAAATAAACAACATCAAGGTTACGTGGTGATCTATTATTCAAACCAAATCCGAGATTCTAGTCATAATGTCTTATAACCGGCTGTAATTTCTTTTTCATGGAGCGATATACCAAAATAATAGACAGTGGAAGTCCTCTAGCAGATAAATTCAATAGAGAGAGGAAGTCCTCTAGCAGATAAATTCAATAGAGAGAGGAAGTCAATAATGTCATTTAATCTAAAGAAGCCGTTTATGGTTCCAAGCAGAAACTTTGCCATCATATAATTTGTTGGGTCATTAGAACCCACTGTTTGGTAGTCAAAAAGCGTCAGTGAATCCAAGGATAAAGATTAGGAAATTTGATCATAAACTTTAATGTATACATAAGTAAACGTATATGAAGTATCAACTCTAAACTCCAACCAGCCATATGTGCTGGGACGGATTTGGATTTGTCCGTAAAAAAAGATACAGACATATGGTCAACAGCGTCTAAAGCAGCCAACTGTAGAAAAAGCTCAATGGGTAATCTTAGGCAGGAACACACACACACACACACACACACACACACACACACAAATACACAAATATTACGTCATTATTGTATATATATATAAGTATGTATATATATATATATATATATATATATATATATAAGGCGTTATATATATATATATATATATATATATATATATATATATATTAGTGAGATAAAAGAATTATTGGTAGACTTCTTCGCGCTTTTCTCTATTGTCTATCTAGCTATATCACGATTTCTGCTTCTATATGTTGACTGAGCTGATTATACTCATGTACTATAAAGTAGACTCAGTTGTAACTTTCCATGAACTATAAAGTAGATTCAGTTGTAACTTTCCATGAACTATAATGTAGACTAGTTGTAACTTTCCATGAACTATCAAGCAGACTCAGCTGTAACTTTCCATGGACCATAACGTAGACTCAGTTGTAACTTTCCATGTACTATAAGGTAGACTCAGCTGTAACTTTCCATGTATTATAAGGTAGACTCAGTTGTAACTGTCCATGTACTATAAAGTAGACTCAGTTGTCAGTGTACACCAATTATAGAGTAGACTAATTGTTGGTATCACGTAGACTCGGTTGTTTTTATATATGAACTATGAAGTAGACGGAAGTTTTGGTAATCATGTACTATAAAGTAAAAGCAGTTGTTTCTACTCATGTATTATAAATTAGACTCAGTTGTTGGTACCCATGTGCTATAAAGTACACTCAATTGTTGGTACCTATGTCCTTGAAGGAGACTCAGATGTTGGTAACTATGTCCTATGAGGAAGACTCAGATGTTGGTACCTATGTCCTATGAAGGAGACTCAGTTGTTGGTACCTATGTTCTGTGAAGGAGACTCAACTGTTGGTGCGTATGTCCTGTGAAGGTCACTCAACTGTTGGTACCCATGTACCATAAAGTAGGCTCAATTGCTAGTATACATTGTTATGTATATCTATATTCTTATAACTCCTGGTACATGATTTTATCTTTGTTTTTTTTTTTTTTTTTTTTTTTTGTTCTAATTTTACTTGTAATTTGAAATATTAAGAGAGTAAAATTACATAGGATCTATAAATATATGCTTACGAATGTATTGACAATTATAATAGTCTTAATAATTAGGCTTGTTGACGACTTTGGGTTAACGTCTTATTGTTGGTGGGGTTTGGATGGTTCTAGAAGTAATTTCCCATTGGCTGGGCTAGGTCACATGAATAGACATTTTCTAAATAAATCAGTAATGTGATCTGTCACATGGGGTATGTTGTGAAATATAGTCGTAGTAAAGGTGTATCTGAGGAGAGAAGTGGGCAACCAGATTCGTTCCTATTTTGGAGTCATTATTATTTCTTGTATTTCTGTTGTAAGTCTGCATACGTGTTTTATGTTGTACTTATATATTATTCGACAGGAAAAACATTTGTTTGGACTGTTCATTGGAAATAGAAAGTGCTCATTATTTGGGCTATAATATTATTCTGGAACTGCTTTGAATTATTCAAAGGAGTTTTTGACAAAGCCAATTTGACAACGTCACTATTCTTGGTTGATCAGTATATTTCCGGTTTTGAAATTTATACGAAACATTTATTCATTTGGACTTTCATAATATTTTATCAGGATTATTTTGATTTCTCTTCGTAATACTGTGAGTTCCTCTCACATTTTCATTTATAACTGTGATATTTAAATTATTGGTTAAGTTTTACAAAACCTGTTGATTTTGCTTCTTTATGTTACTTAGTTTATGACCACAGACTCGTAACGGCATGAACTATTAAGTAGACTCAATTGTTGGTACCCATGTACCATAAGTAGACTCAGTTGTTGGTACACATGTACTATAACGTACACTCAATTGTTGGTAACCATGTACTATTAAGTAAACTCAGTTGTTAGTCTACACCAGCTATAGAGTAGACTCAATTGTTGGTATCACGTAGACTCGGTTGTTGATATACATGTATTATAAAATAGACTCAATTGTTGGTATATATGCATTCTAAAGTAGACTCATTTGTTGGTCTCTATGCACTCTAAAGAAGACTAAATTATTGGTATCCATTAATTATAAAGTAGATTCAGTTGTTGGTATCTGTGTACGATAAAATAGACTCAGTTATTGGTGCCCATATACTATAAAGTAGACTCAGTTGTTGGTACCCATGTACTATAAAGTAGACTCAATGGTTAGTATTCATGCACTATAAAGTAGACTCAGTTGCTAGTACACTGCCTCTGGAGTCAATTTCTTTTAAAGTTACAGACTTTGCCAAGAAAAAGAAGTGTCAACCCAAAGATTCCATTTTGTAGTTACCTGTTTGTTCGTACATTGCTTTTTGAGAAGGCTTTCCTCGCCAGGGTTAGGAATTCCTGTTCTTTCTCCCTAATGTACCTTTGTGTGCTTTTTTCTATCTGCCTCATCAGTGTATTCCACGCTTATCAAAACCCTTTCACAAATCTCCTAGGAAATGTAAAGTCCATTTACATCTGCCATTTGGGTGCAGTGCACAACTGATTATCAGTAATTTTCGAATCTTTATTACCATTTCTCAAGGCTCACTTTTGGTCCATTTGACGATACCAGATATGCAAGTGAAGGATTATTACAGCCCAAGTGTTCGTAGCTTCTTTATCCTACTCTCTAAGTCATCATGTCTCATAATTTAGGCTTCCAGAATTTCCAGATCTTTGGTTTCCGTTGTCTTTCCAATTTATTGCAGTCCCTGTTGTTTGGAGTTCGGTACCATATGACTTTTTCGGTTTCTCAGTGGTTTCCTTTGTCTTTCTAAAGTTATTGCAATTCCGGTTTTTGAGAGTTCGGTTCCCTATGTCTTTGTCTGATACGTATTGCCGCACACTTACTGATTCCAAATTCCATCACTGGTGATAATCGTTACTGTCTTTACCATTGAGACCATTTCAGACTAATTCCGCCTACAGACCTTCAAATCGTTCATGAACAGTAAGTTTTTCTAGAGTCATTATATGCTTTGCATGATTTCCTTTGCTTCCTCGGTACACTTGTTAAGGGGACTGGTGCAAACAGCAAAGGTGAATCATGTTGCAAAATACGTATTTTGATTGTTGCATCCCCAGGTGTGTGCCCCTGAACTGTAAATTGCGCTTTCCAAAATACCGTGCTGTTGCGATGAATCTCTCTTTAGTTCTGGCTGTACCAACTTGATCCAGACAGTCCATGACCAACGAGTGAACAACTGTGTCGCAGTTTGTTTTCTTTGTTGTTGTTTTTTTGTTGTTTTTTTTTTTTGGTGGGGGGTTGTTTCTGTTTTTTATCCTCAGTCCATGCCATACATGGATTAATTTTGCGTTTTCTGAAATTTCGGAGATTCGTCTTATCGATTAGCATCCGGTCTTCTCGATTTTCGTTGAACTTCTTTCTATTCCTCTGAGAGTAAGCTTTTTGCATCCATGTGATCATAAATGATACCAACAAAACACATTTCAGTAGGTAATTTCTATACTATAGCTGGACACGCTACTGGTCTGCACATGCTAACCGTAGGGCCTTTCTTCGTATCGTTCATGATCAGAACTTTTCTCGCCCGTGTTGACATACTGCCGTTAACGATGCAACATTGCCGTTGGGCTGGTAATTTATCATGAATAATCTCGAGGACTTTTAGTCAGCATCCACAAACACCGTTTATAACCTTAGCATCTTAGTGTGAAGACTTTGTTTGATATTTGTACAACAAAGACTATCAACACCACAAGGACCAACACAATTGTGGTTGAGTATTGATCCTAGAGAAATACTCAGAACTAAATTTCAGTCAGTGCACCAGTCAAACCAGTTTCGGCATGACTTCCGAGAAAGATCCGGATGTTGTATAATTGAACCAAACGGTTTGAAAGAGGAGCCTCGTCAACTTTTTAAGTTGAAAAACCGAGTCAAGATGTCTTTTATCAAACAACAGAATATATATATATATATATATATATATATATATATATATATATATATATATATATATATATATATATATATATATATATATATATATATATATATATATATGTATGTATGTATGTATAAATGCAATAAACTGACAACAAACAGTGCAAAACTAGTATCTAACTAGCATGAGCGCTTTCGACTCTTAATGAGTCTTTTTCAAAGGCATATACAAATCATAGACAAGACAAACAAATAAAACATAAAAACCGTAGTGTTTGCAAAACTTTACGTAGCTGTTTCTACAGGAATTAAACCTCTAAATGTATTATGTTTCAACTAGTTTATATCAACTTGTTGAAAATTATTTATATTAACCTGTAAAACGATGAGCCATAACGACATCTAGTATTTCGTGTACTTTATGTAAGCGCAAATTACATCCCGGATATTTCATTGTTACAGTAGTAATTGTAGGCTGTTAAGCAAATTTAGAGAATTTTTGAAAAGTAAAATATGTCGGCTGCAAAAGATAGTTTTATTTGTGCATGGCTGTCTTTTTCTAGTCTTCTTGGTTTAAACCGCTTGGTTTCAATGTTCTAAGGCAGCGTATCCAGTAAAATTCCTTTTCTTTCCTGGTTTCGGAACTCCAGTTGGGGTTGTTAGCAATTGCAATAAGTGTTATATCACTGAAAGTGTGGCCAGGGGAGGAGAAGTGTTCTGCGAGCGGGCTTCTGTACAGCTTCTTTGTCATCCAATCAGATCTATGAAGGTTGATCTTTTTGTGTAGCTTTTCATTTTCTCCGACATACTGAAGGCTACAGATCTTACATGTGATGAGATAAATTACATTCTCAGTTCTGCACGTTTTGTTAAGAGTCGAAAGCGCTCAGGCTAGATAGATACTAGTTTTACACTGTTCGTTGTCAGTTTATTGCATTTATCTTAATCAATCCCTGACATACGTGATCCCTTGCTGGATCCAGTGCACCTGAAAGGACTGTTATTCGCCATATGATTTGTATTCTTTATATATATATATATATATATATATATATATATATATATATATATATATATATATATATATATACGCTGTCAGTCCAAGAAACAAAGCAAAACATGCAGATTTGTCAGTAACTAGAGGGCAGGATTGAAGACGAATGTTTGCATTAAGGTCAGTCCTCAGTCCAAGTTTTGGAAACAGTGTGTATACAATATTTCAGAAGCATCCCAGAGGCACTCAATTTGCATTAGAAAAATTAAACGTTTGAACTTTCTATGAGTTTACAAAATATCCGTACTCAAAAAAGGACTGAATCAGAAATATTTCGCATTATGTACTATGAAACAAATTTGGGAACAGGTTAGAAAATAATATCTGCTCTTGTTCCTGACAACAACAACAATAACAACAAATCACAAAAATGAAACAGAAGAACACATTATTAAATACATCCCATTTCTACTTTGATATGTAACTGATTTTGCAATTCTTAAAAATATAACGAAGGAAACGTTTAGACAAAGAGGTGTAAGGAAAAACCTAACTTTTGTCTTGTAACCATAGTATAACATATTACATGACAATTAATGCAAACTCTCCAGTGTGAGGGTGAACTTCTTCAACCGCTGCGCGTTTATCATATACATGCGCAGTAGCAAATGTCGTTCTTGATGTCTTTATAACAGTTTGTATTCACTGTAACCCACAGAAGTGGTAATGGGAGGCAAGACAGCAGTCATGTGAGGTAAAATGGAGAAATTTTCCACAAGTGTTCTACAATATAAACACAATATTACAAAAACAGAAATGTGAAAAATAATGGAACGTGTTGACGTGTTGGAACAAAAGTATACTTACGCACTGGACCATGCACACATAATGGAACAAAAAAAAAAATATTAATGCGCTTGAAAATAATGTCATATTGGAATATAAATGTCGCGGACAAAATGGAATGTGCATTTATTTTGGAACAAACAGTTGTAGACATTGTGGATTATGCGGATGTTTTCCAACAAAAAAAATGATGTGGATATCGTGGAACCTTCAGACGTAGTGGAACAGAACGTGGTGGACGTAATGGAAGGGGCTGATATATTGGCACAAAGCATTGCATGCACGATGGAATGTACGAACAGACTGGTACAAAAGGGTTTCGAGATAGTTATAACAAGAAATGTCTGACAAAACGGAACGAATAACAGAGCGCGGACATAATGGCTCATGCAGATATAACCGGACGGATGACCGAGGTGGACGTAATGGATCATGCGGACATAACTGGAAGTAGCAAATGTTGCTTAAGTACCGAGGCTGTGGTAAATCTCTTTAGTTTGCCTTCCTGCTGTCATTGGCATATTATTCGTGCCTCTATGGTTTGCCTTTCTGTTGTCATTTGTAAATTATTCGAACTTCTACGGCTTGCATTCCTGCTGTCGTTGGTAAATTATTGGAACCTCTACGGTTTGCCTTCCTGCTGTCAGTGGTAAATAAAAATGATGCAGATTTTACTACCCCTTTTTTGTTTTAACTTATCATAGAAAGGAAATCATTTACATTTTTCACTGAGTGTTATCGACTGATTTATCAAATATTCCATGGAACATGTCGTTTACTGTAGGACTGCTTGCTCTTGGATGCTACCTCCGTGTTATTGAAATTGTACAAGAAATACATTTGGAATAAATCACTATAGTACTTCGTGGCTTCTAGTCAGCAAAACCATCAAGGTTCGATAAGTCAATTTGTCAATGGATTCGGGATAACGTCTTTTCGTTACTCTCATTAAGTAATTTGGAATCAAAGCACTATGGCGTTCTAGGCAGGGGCCAATTAATTTAGAATTATCGATTTAACATACTACAATGGTTTGAACTCCTCAACAAAAAGTACATCCGAAGTGTGAGGTCATATATATTGTCTTTGACATTTGATCAAACAAAACTCGTTTGGTTTCGCTGACTCAGTAATATAGACAAAACCTGTTATTATCTTATCAACAGCGTATTGGTAACCGCACAAACGTGTATTTCATAGAAATCCAATTACTGCGTGATCGTTGCCGGTTCTTTCTACCTCGCAAGAGCACAACGTTATTCAGATTAACCATCGTGTACACATTTGAAAATTTATCGTTCAGATAGTTTGATTAAGTGAGTAACTGAGCAGCTTTTCCTACAGAGGCCAAAACGATGACATGTAATCTTCTGCGTTGATGTTGTATTTGCGGAAATCATTATATTCATTGGAAGCAATCAAATACAACACCAATATGAGCTATGCCAGGAAATACAAATGGGACTTCACATAACCTTAGTAATGTTTACCGCATGGGTTATATGCTATTTTGGCTATACATAACGTTGATGCTGTTGTGGGTGTATAGCCATATTTCAGCACATATTTAAATCGATAATTCTAAATTAATTGGCTATATATGGCGGCCAGTATATATGGTGAATGAAGAACCCGGGAAAACCGTGGTATGAACGACCAAGCCACTGGAAGCTACTGGCAAGCTTTCTCACATACAGCTTGAGACTCGATTCCAAGCGCACAGAGGTGAGATAGCAGTGATTGGTAAAGGCGAGCGCTTTAGGTCACTCGGTTGCCAGGGGCCCCACGTACATAACGTTAATGTTATTTCACAATAAGAGTTTTTAAAGAAGCACGAATTATGAATTTGACATTAATGCTTTTTAAGTAAATCCTGTCTCCTTTTCAAAGTCAGGCATGATTAAAGGTAATTTTCTTCAAATATGAGAACTCTTAACTTTCCTATAGACAAACGATGAATATAACTATAAACCAGAAAATTGATTTCCTATAGACAAACGATGAATATAACTATAAACCAGAAAATTGATCTCCCAGTCAAACCTGATATCCTACGTTACCAATTCTTTAGACATCTCCTGACTTCTGTATCTTACCAAAAACTTCAATGTCGTAAAATTAAACTTTTGTCTTTATATTCGTCAGACCAATCGAAAGCAAGATCACAACGGAGCAAAATGATTTGATACACAGAAATGACATTTTACAGCTGTCTTTTGATAAGATTTATCGTTCAAGCCTACTATTGTATTAAATTTACTCATATGTGGGCTTCTTCCTAAGATTTAGTTAAGTTTTTTTCCAGTAGTTTTTTGCAGCCAGTCAGCTGTCATCTTTCTCTGAAATACGGTACTTACAATTCTCATAGGCTGGTTCCGTGGCAATTATCATAATTAGTTAAACGTGACCATATAGTGACTTTTGGTATAAATATAACTGTTTATCAGCGAAAACAAATATACTGAAAATGAACAAACAAATGAATAATCAAAATTACTTTCATATATTATTAAAGATTACGCAAAGAGTTACATGGTACAAATAGTGTTTTTCTCTCCAAAAGGAGGATAGGTTCACATTCTAGTTAGAGGTAAATCGAACTCGAAGGATTCATTTGAACGTCTGATTAAATTTCCCCTGTCAAAAGCATTGAAGATATCTACAAACACATGTGTTAGAAGACATATTTAGTTAGATGATTTTTTTTTTACTCTGTAGGATTCACACACGCGTGTGCAGACAGCTATCGAAGACTTAATTTACACAGCTGTACAGACTTTGTACAAGCCATGAATCTTCGTGACTGATTAATTATTTTTTGGGGATCTCTCAAGGAAAGGAAACCTATGAAGTATTTATTATATATATATATATATATATATATATATATATATATATATATATATATATATATATATATATAATTTTCTTCTACGCCGACTGAGTCCCAATGCATATACAATATACACCGACCTACTTGTTTTCTGTCGATGAACACCAAGAATTAAAGAAATTAAACCTTTTGGTGTTTAGTCACATAAAGTTAATATTTTAGAGATGTATCAAATGCATGATTTTCTGTGCAATATTTTGTATAATATTGAAATATTTTTCGTATTTTTTCGTATCACTGTAGTGGATGCCCTTCTTAATTGACAAATTAGGTCATTTATACCAACGTGACATTTTCGCATCTTTTCGCTGTTGCTTCGCCCAGTGATGATGCGCGTTTGTCCTTTCTTTTCGCAAAAGACCTTCATTTGTCAAAGAATCGAGATATAATAATAAAAGCAAATTTCTTTCCATCAAAGCTTATTCGTGTGCCACTTTAATGCGTTCTTGGTTTAGGCAGTCCATTTTATAAGCAAGAATCGAGTCTAATACTACGTGAGCATCGTCTTCTTCTTTAGGTCATCTATGGACATTCTTTTGTTTTAATATTATCCTTTATTTCTTCTCTGTCGTTGCTTTAATTTGATTCTGTTTATAGCTATTTATGTTATCATATGTTTATCTAAGTAGTGGCATGTCTAGGTTACGGTAACTTAATCCAATTTCATTCTCGGAAAGCGCTAATCATACATCAGCTTGATATTCGTGCCGTAGGTTCCGTATACAACACAAGATTGTTAAAAACCCGGATTAGATTGGTTGCTCTACATTTCAGCAATTTGTCTGGTCCAAACATTTTATCATGCTGTACTTTTTCGCCATGTCAGTCATTGTTGAACAGCTACATGTCCCAAAACAAAGATCCGTAGTCGAACTTGTAGACATATTTTTATTTGGTCGCTCGAGAAAGCAGTTTGTTCAAAAGGGGGACTTTGGTGGTATATTTTATTGTTTTTGTTTGGTGGGTTTTTATTTTCTTTTTGTTTTTGCAAATTTGAATTGTATGCTAAATATTGCAGTAGAATATTTTTATTTCGTTCCTGCTAAAATTATCGCGTAACTGAGCTTATACATAGCTCCTGAAATTTGAGGGAGATTACCCTTATTGACCCAGTCTTTTACAATTTTTACATACCTAGCCAATATAATCGAGGCAAACGAGATTGAACAAATATACTGATGTTAATATTCGAGTCCTTCTTAGGAAACTTTTATTTTCCTAATGCATCCTAATACACTAACTTTGGTTAGTAATTCATTTGGTTTTGAATGATGTTTAATTTTTATACATGAATCATGTCGGGTTACACATTATTATTATTATTATTATTATTATTATATATATATATATATATATATATATATATATATATATATATATATATATATATATATATATATATATATATATATATATATATATATATATATATATATATATATATATATACTGTGTGCGTGTGTGTGTGTGGAACCCATTCTTTATTCTAAAATAACATTTCATCATCGCTCGAATAAACTGATAAGTGTTGAACTGTTCTTTGCGAATAATTATAATTGCAATTCATAGAATTTTAATATAGTCGTAAGATTCTTTATATATCAACCCTCGTTTCTCATTGTTATTGTCTATATGTATTTTTTAATATGTTCAGTAAGTTTAAAAAAATACTTCTGTATAGCGAGAAATTTTCGTGATATTGAAGTACAAAGAAATTGACTTGTATTCTGTAACAGCTTTGAAACCTTGACAGACTTGCTGATCTCGTGACACCATCCAAAACTGAGGCCAGGCTTGGTTTCCGAGACTTCATAAAAGTTGCTTGCTCTTTTGACGCCTAATCCAATTATATTTGCTCTCCGTTCGTTGTTGCGCAACTTGAGAGATGTGACAATCAATAAAAGGCAAGAAAATTAATTGCTTTATTAAATTTGGTCCTGTCGCATAGCCACTACACAAACTAAAGTTCCCGCATGGAAAATTATATGAATAGATTTAATTAAAGTTAAGCAGAAATAATGCACTGTAACAAACATGAAGCAAGCTTCGTTAATATTGTACAATAAAAATGTTTCCTTGTTCGGCGCAAATGACGAGTTGATTTTGTTTCTTTTTGAGACAAGATATTTTTAAATTGTAATGGTTATGCTATTTTTCTTTTCTTTTTTTTTTGAAATATGAATCATTTTAGAAAACTGATTCTCGAGAATTTCGTTTAACAAATATATGTATCTATGCTTATCTTATATGCCTTTCTTTCAATGCCGGAGTAGTCGTACTTATCGTTAACTCGCGCTGAAAGAAGCAATAATACTAGATGCTTATTTACCTTAAAAAACATAATGTATATTGTCTGCATGAATCGCGCGATAGCGTTTGAATTAAACGTGTATTCAAACAACATACAACTTTGGAACCTAGCGTGTTCGTATGCCGGCCTCTTAAAGTATTTCACTCTTATTTCTGTTACTATTTTTAAAAAAAAAATAATTTGTTCATCTAGTAATTCTCTTCATAATAACAACGATGCAACCAATAGACAACTACTGACTTAAATGAAATCTTTACATGTTTGCTACGATTGTCGCTTTGCTCATACACTTCGATTTACACATAATCGGAAAATACCTGATGTCGTGGCATTATAAAACAGCATATCACTGTTTCAACCGTCGTGTCATTCAACTCTATATTGATTATCGTTTTGTGTAAAACTAAAGAGCTGCCAGCATTCTATTCACTTTTGAAACATGTCAGAACTGATTCAACAAGGTTTCAAAAGTTTCTAGAACTGAGATATTCATCAACATTTTAATTTTTTTTTTAAAACGGACCTTTCCATGTAAACCAAACAACATAACAGCAAGCTGTATCAAATGTTCTTTTTGTAAAGTTACTATTAAACAGAGTACAAAGAAAATGGTTACAGAGGTAAACACATGTCAGATGGCACATACGAATTCTGTACAATAGAAAATGTGTCAATCAAAACATGGATTGATTTAGATTTATATGTATGTATGTATGTATGTATGTATGTATGTATGTATGTATGTGTGTGTGTGTGTGTGTATATGTATGTATGTATGTATGTATGTATGTATGTATGTATGTATGTATGTATGCATGAATGTATGTATGCAGGTATAAGGTCGTTATATATGTGTAAGGTTGTCATGAGATTTAGGGTCTCGTCAGGACAATAATGAATACATAATGCCGAATAATATGTAAGGTCCAAAAATGTTAAGGTAACAATTACGAGAACAAAACTATATTAAGACTAACCCCTCAAAAATAAAACGTATGCACGTAGTCCTCCAGTATAAAAGGTAAAATATGAAAATGTTGAAATTCTTTAAAAGACATATGAAAAAGGCTAAAACGAAAGTCATGAAAATATAGGATCAAACTGTGTTATATGTAAACCGAATTCTGTTCACAAGTCCAATATTTTCTCTGGTGGTAGAGCGTTAAAAGGTTTCTTAATCGAATTTAATTTAAAAGCACGTGTTTACACATCAGGGGTATGATTACATCAATTGTGTCCTATACACAAGAGGCACCTTGCATTCATTATACACATTTTGCCAAGTGTAAAGAACATATCAGTAGACAAAATGTTTGCCAAGTCTATCGAACATGTCAATTGACATGATGTTTTGCCAAGTCTATCGAACATGTCAATAGACATAATGCTTGCCAAGTTTATCGAACATGTCAATTGACATAAGGTTTTGCCAAGTCTATCGAAAATGTCAATTGACATAACTTTTTGCCAAGTCTGTCGATCATGTCAATTGACATAATGTTTTGACAAGTCTATCAAACATGTCAGTTGACATAATGTTTTGTCAAGTGCATAGAACATGGTAAGTGACATGTTTTCCGTGGCGAAAATGGAGCCTTTATCCACTAACTTTATTGAGCTGGTACCTCGGGGTTTCGCCAAGAGAGCTATCATTATCTTTGAAATAATATCTCTTGGTCCGTCCATATGGGCGTATATCCACGATAGAAGGCTTCCGTTTCGCTTAATTCACTATTTACAAAAAACAGGACAATAGCATTGGTAGAGAACTCTTAGTAGAGACCACTGTTTAATACTATTTTGGGGGCTTTAATAACCAAGATGGTAATCTGGGAGTGTAGAATTTTGCGGTATTGCCAATATTGACCTTTGAAACTTCTGGATTAAGATGAATTCTTTTGCCGAAAAGTGAAATGAAATTTGATTTCCGATCGTGCAAGGTTCGGTTTTGTGGGCTTAAATATGACATCATATGTGGGTTTGTATTGATTAGATAGTTCAAAGTATACCGATGAGTCTCAATTTCGTTAGGATCAGATAAAGTTGTTCAGGAGCTTTCACGCCTCTTGAAGGAAAAATTGTAAATACTCCTAAAAATCAGTCTAAAGTCGAAGTCATTGATGGTGTATCACGTTTTTGAAAGGATAGTATCACCTTTAACTCTGAAATGTCTGTCTTTCCTAAAATTGGATTTGAAGTTATGTAGGCGGCTCTTAGACCCTGGCTTAATATGTCATCCATTATGCCATGATTCTATGTGGTATCAGTCACTTGCCAAGTCAAAAAGATGCTTACTATTTGCTCTGTCTTTCTGAAAGCTTCTCTAATAAATACTCAAGTTTGACTAGATGGTCAGTTGCGTTTCTCTGTCGTTTGAACCATATTGAAACTATAATAATAATATTTCGGATTCAATATACCAGAGTGGTCTGCCCCATTGAACTATACCAGAGGAGTCTGTCTTTGATCTTTACTATATGAGTCTATCATTAATCATTCGTCCTTTGAGTATGCCATACAACTTAATAATACAACGGGATGATAGTTGGAGGAGTCAGTATATTAATTTTTAGGTTTTGGTATTGCTATCGCTGTTGCTTCTCGCCAAGAGGATTGGAAGTTGGCGGTTGTCCACATTTTATTGAAAATCCTTTGGACTTTCATATCTGCATCAGATACAGGTTTTAGAAGTAAATATCATCATGTCCTACCGAAGTGTCATGGGTTTGATCAATAAAATATCGTGATTTTCTAACAATGAAGGCTGACTGTAATCTTCAGCAGATTAATAATTTAAAGGAACCATTTCTATCATAGCGGAAGTTTTCTGAATAGCTTTCTGGTCAAAATTTTTTGGAAAATGTTACTGCCAGTGTGTTTGAAATCTCTAGTAGGGTAGTACTCCACTTATCAGATTTATTTAAGGGTTTGATAAAGCTCTTTCATTTCTGACAATGATTGTTCCATATCATTGGATCATTTTGTTTTAGCTCTTCTTAACACTGTGGAAGTTTTCTGAATGGTTCTCTGGTCAAGAGTTTTTGGAGAATGTTTCTACCAGGATGTTGGAAACCTTCGGAAGGGTGGTGCTCGAATTATCAGATTTGTTTCATGATTTGATACAGCTGTTTTTAGTTTTGCCAATGATTATCCAAACCATTTTGCATGCTAAACAACTGGAAATACAGCCAGGTTATTCGAGATGGATTGAGATGTTTCGTTTAAATTTTGTTTGCAACTCAAGTCTCCTGTTGATGAATACTCAGACTATGCCATGTTATTAAACAGACGTGCGTAGACATATAAAGTCAATTACTGTAAGACCACGACTTCGATGCTTTTTGGTACGTCTAGAACATACAATATATGGTCATTTCAGGGAGGTAACTGATTAATGTCAACACACTGTCCTATTTGGTACGTTTGGATAACGAAAAATGCACATTTCAGGGAGGTTACTGATTAATGTCAACACACTGTCCTATTTGGTACGTTTGGATAACGAAAAATGCACATTTCAGGGAGGTTACTGATTAATGTCAACACACTGTCCTATTTGGTACGTTTGGATAACGAAAAATGCACATTTCAGGGAGGTTACTGATTAATGTCAACACACTGTCCTTTGTAGTACGTTTGGAAGCCGAAAAAAAAAACAAAATGCGCTTTTCAGGGGAGGTAACTGGAGGTAACGAAGAATCAATGAAAATTCTAATTCTTTGTGGGGGGGGGTTCTATCAGCAGTTTGGCAAAGTTCAGAAATTTCACCTACTCTTTAAAAGAAAAACGCAGCTTTCAACGCTTATATTTTGTTATCAGCTTTAGAGGCAATGAATAATACAATACACTTTGCTAACTATGACTGCTTTCGCGAAGAGACCCTGCCGTATGGGATTAAATTAAATCCATCTGACATCGTAACCGTAGGACATGTAACAAGATAAAATTAGGGCATGTATTTTACAAAATTTAAACCGTGTCCAACATTAAATTGTGTTAACCTGATGATTTTATTCAACAATCGAATCAACAGTTTACTTCAGTTCTGTGGTTGACATCTACAGCAAATTTGAACTGCGCCTAATACCTAATGTATTTGTGAACGTATTTGTTGCTTTAATAAATTACACAACCAGAGAACATTTATCTAAAGAACAAAAAAGTTCGCAAATATGTGAATTTGTTTTATTTGTTTTATTATCGTACACGTGTTTGGCGAGCATTATTAATGTAAAAGATGATTTGAATGTATCGCAAAAGAAATCGTAATCGCACGGAAATTAACAAACTTGATTATTTTGTCGAAAATAATAATAATAATTCTTAAAAGAGAAATAATATGTTACAAATATTATCGTACGTTTGATATATTCTTTAACCGTATCATGTGCTTTTTCATTACTTTACCCACGGTGAAAGCATTCCGCTTATTTTTTCCATTTTAAGTTTTGGACTTTACATACCGGGTGTCAATACCTTTCTTCGAATCAAGCTTTCAAAAATCATTGATATCTATCTTCAGACTTCTCCACAAATTTTAAACGTTGAATTTTAAACTTATTTTCTTAAGATTAATATTTATGTATGATTTATATTTTATTTATCAAAGTGGCTAATTTTAACAGTATTCACAACAATAACGTTAAAACATTCAATAGAGAATTATCTCCAGACGATGGTCTGCGCCTTTCATTCGGCCATCCTTCAAGATATTCCTGTTTTCACAACATTTAGTCAGTATCCGATTTTTGTCTTGTCTTCTCTTGTGTACTTGTCTTGGAGGGCTAAATTTATACATATTTTCATCCTCGCAAATTGTACAGCGAATATAAGAGCAAAGATAAAACTTCTGTTTTCTTGTGTACATTTTTGTGGATTTACGAAGAGAGGACGGAGTCCAGAGTCGCGCGTCTTCCAACAACTTTTAACTTGGAAACGCATCCTCATCAGCATGTCATAACATTTATATTTTTACATCAAAATGTTGCTTTTTAAAAAAAAAAATCAGTTTATTAATAGTTGTCGGTTGGAATGTCTTGTGAAAAAACAAACACGTTATTAGCTCTAAATTTGCTGACTTTCATCTGACCAGCGTTTTCCTCTGTCTTCATAATCAAGGGTAGGACTAATAGAACTTTCATTCGAACAATGACGTCATCTTATTTCAACATGCTTATATTCTAGGACTTTTTCTGATCAATTTTATTAAAGAAACAGGAATCATTAGCCCATATGAAAGAGAGATGACATATTTAGTCACATAACAAGGATGAGTGTAGAAAAAATCACCTGCGAAAAGTTGCATCTGTGCGCTCACTGACTGTCTGTCTCTCTCTGTCTCTCTTTCTCTGTCTGTTTGTCTGTCTATCTCTGTCTCTGTCTCTGTCTCTCTGTCTGTCTGTCTGTCTCTCTCTCTCTCTCTCTCTCTCTCCGTGTATAACAGGAAGCCACGGCAGCTCAGTTGATAGAGCGTAGAACTCATAATCCACGGGTCGCGGATTCGATTCCCTGCCAGGCCAGCCCCGGTTTGCTGCCTCAGTGTGTCCTTGGGAAAGGCACTTAGCTCCCATTTCCTGGAAATGATGTAGTCAATTATGTGTTAAACCCGCTGTTAATACCAACAAAACTCTCTCTTTCAATTTGCGCAAATGTGTCCTCTTTCGAAACATATAATTTCGTTTTTCATTTCCTTAGAAACAAGGGACAGACTTCGCCATCAATTATTAGATGAGGAAACACGACATCACATCATTAAATTTATTGCAGTGATCGTCACATGGGGTTCTTCATTTGTTATTCTTGTCGAATGAACGTTTTATTGGCCAACTAAACAAAGCAAATTGAAGTCACTGCAATTACGGTTTTCTAGCAAAGAATATAATGATATCAGCATCTTGGAGGAAACCTTCTATGTAGACGCCATCTTGTAATAGTGGTAGCAGAACCTTTTCAGCATCTGTTTCTTATTCTTTGAATAAAATGGCTTCGACTTTAATTGATATACATAAGATGTGCATTTGTATTTTCAAGGGACGCTAAGTGTACACTGGTTGTATGAAAGTGGTTGAGGATCTTTGCCACTAAATCGTTTCCGCGAGAAAACTAAAATAATAACTCAGTGAAATACTAATGTTTCTCTTTCTTTGTCAAGATTTGTCTTATGTCTTGGCTAGCTGGTATAACTAAGAAAATCGCAAGCCTTCTTGTGCGACTGCGTAGAACTGGATCTATAGTACCCTCGGGTGTTGAAGTAACCATTAGCCTACAAATAATCTTAACTATCACAGGATGATGGATTGCGAAAGGCTTTGCTATCAAATTGTGAATAATTGAGCACAAATGGTCTTTTTCTGGGCAATTGATTCTTGAAGCTAACAGAATGTCAATCAACAACAAGTGGGTTAACACCCTTTCTCCTAAGCTAAAGTCAGAGGAGGAACTAAAGGTCAACGGAGGTAATAAACGGTTTCAATCTCAATACGTAACTAGGATAAGATTTTATTAAAGCTGTCTTAATCACTTGCAGAAGCTTACAACGGTTTTTAACTTTTAAATCTTGGGAATATGTCTTTTGGCTCTTATATGCCGAAACATTGGCACATCATTAGTTTGTTTTACGTGATTATTTGTCGGTCCTAGATGGTCATTCGTCTATCAGTGAGACAGATCTGGCATTAAAGCTATTAATCCGAGAAATGTCCTCATGAAAAAAACAACCTCGAACTCAGATTAAAATGTTTACATGGAATCGCTAACCATTCACAAGTCAGAATGCTGACCTGAGTCATTGTTAGAGTGAGATTGTTTAAGTATATTAGTACCAACTCGCTGTCAGTCATTAACCTGTTTAATTCATGGAACAGTTGTGTGTGACTTTGTAGGAAAACAGGCGAGCACGTGTTATGGTAAAAAAGTGCGACAATGTAGTTCAACAATAATTTTTAAAAAAAGAAATGAAAAAATCTGGACAATTAAGTGCACTTTCAGTTAGTTAAAGAAATTAAGAGTAAATTTTGAATGAAACAGATTCAAGTTGTGTCGTTATGCAGCATCAGATGTACGGATGAATAAGAGATACATTCTATTGGTATAGTCATCTGATATACAAACCATTGTATAGGGATAGTCATCCGATGTACGGATGATGAAGAGATACATTCTATTGGTAAGTCATCCGATGTACGGATGATGAAGATATACAACTAATTTAAAGGAATAGTCATTTGATGTACAAACCAATGTATATGGATAGACATCACATGTTCAAACCATTGTATAGGGATAGTGATGTGATGTACAAACCATTGTGCAGCGATAATCATCTGACGTACAAACCATTGTGTAGGGATAGTCATCTGACATACAAACTATTGTGTAGGGATAGTCATCTGATGTACAAACCATTGTATAGGAATAGTCATCTGATGTAGGGATGATAAATAGATAAAAACCATTGTATAGGGATAGTCGTCTAACGTACGGATGATGAAGAGATACAAACCATTGTGTAGGAATAGTCATCCGATGTACAAACCATTGTGTAGGGATAGTCATCTGATGTACAAACCGTTGTATAGGGATAGTCATGACATGTTCAAACCATTGTATAAGGATAGTCATCTGATTACAAACCATTGTATAGTGACGTACAAACCATTGTATAGGGATAATCATCTGATGTACAAACCACTGTATAGGGATAGTCATCATATGTTCAAACCATTGTATAAGGATAGTCATCTGATGTACGAAAAATTGTATAAGGATAGTCATCTGATATAAAGACCATTTTATAGAGATAGTATTCTGACGTACGGATGATGAAGAAACAGAGTCACATGACGTTTAATAGGGATAGTCGTATGATGTACAAACCACTGTATAGGGATAGTCATCTGGTGTTACATACTTTTGTGAAAGGATAGTCATTAGATGTAAGGATGACGAAGAGTTAGACATTCAAACCATTGTATAGGGATAGTCATCTGGTGTACATAGCTTTGTCTAGGGATAGTCATTTGATGTAAGGATGACGAAGAGTTAGACATTCAAACGATTGTATAGGGATAGTCATCTGGTGTACATAGCTTTGTCTAGGGATAGTCATTTGATGTAAGGATGATGAAGAGTTAGTTTGTTATTTATTTATAATATCATCAGTATCTCGGGCCCTTTCTAATCATCCATGAAATCTTATTACACATATGCACCTCTTAGCGAGAATCAAAGTCATATAAAACTAGTTCACTTTCTCCTAATTTTCACGGTTGATTGACTTGATCTAACCAATTGTTACACCCCATATATTCTCTACCCTATTTCACTGACACTCATCAAAATTGACGCCTGGATGTGCCTGAACGAGAGTAACTTCTGTATTTCAAAACCGAGTCACACTTTCTACCTTTCACGCTTGAGTAATTTTTTTCTTGTAGCCATTTGCTGTATCGAATCATCCATATCAAGACTAATCGAACCGTATTACGAACTCACACTGATGAAATTTTGTTGACGAATCTAAATGATCAGTATTTTCCAATAAAATGTTTCTTTTCTCAACATGGTGCCTCAATAATTAGATAGACACATAACTAATGTATAACATGTTGCAATCGTATCGAGAGTAGACTGGGTCGGCCGTCATTGCATATCTATTTGCAAGGCTTTTAATTTCCATTGCTGTGGCATATATCCCCAATACCATTCTGTTTTAGTATCGGATACTCCAAATGCACGCTTTATGGCGATGGAATTCGTGTTTACAAGTCAACCCTTATCTTGTCTTGTATTTGTTAATTATTTTTCCTGCGGGTGGGGTGATTTTCTTTTACTTTTTAAGTGAGAAAGTACATAAAAAATGTAACTTAATGGTGAGGAAAACAGTCTATTCGCTTTTTCTTTACTAAAATTTAATTAAAACTTGAGCTAAAGTGTACATTTAGGTAGCATCACCGCAACACTACATTTAACATATTTCAGTGAAATAAATTTGTGTACAACGAGATCAACGAGTTTACATACAGTAGAAATGGTCTGTTGGTTTCAACACAACCAGTTGCTCATTTCGACAGCACATGGAGAGGTTTCCCTCATCGCTCTTTGTCCCAACCGCACAGAAAAGGGTCCAAACAAACAAACAAACCCCAAAAAGTCGAAATTAATGAGACCCTCATAATATGAATTTTCTTTGATCACAATTTCTTTTCATTCAGGCTGCATTTGTGGAGACTATCTAATGTTTATTCCATTACAACGTATCCCTCTTTGTACTAACAATAGATTTTTGTGTGTGTTTGTTTTGGTTTTTTGTTGGGGTTTTTAAGTCAGCATTAAATATTCATGTATTGCTTACAAGTCAATTAAGATCACGCGACAGTCAAATTATTTATATACAATATATTTAGTTTTTAATTTGTATTATCTAAACAATTTATTTTGTGTTTCTTTTTTATTTATTTTTTTTATCCTCATTCATTATTACCACAGTTATCTTGCCTTTTGAACTATCTCAGGAACCACCAAATGATTGTAGAGGCAAGGACTATTTAGTGAAGTCATGCTTGTTACATAGACACAATGCATTCGTACTGATTCTTTGAACACTAGGCATCATTCTGTTTTATTTGTCTTGTGTCTAATTTTAATTACCAGTTAATACTTTAAGGGTAGTGACAGAAGAAAGACGCCTAAACACTATTATAACCCATTCTGCTCCATACCAACTAAATTAGCGACTCTTCTATCTGGCGATTTAATATCGAATTTTGGATATTATTCCTACGCCGAGCAACTTGGAGGTCACGTCTGTATGTAAAGATTAACAAAATAGTTCCATACACTTGGCTCTATTCCTTCATTTATTTTCATGACTTGCAAAGGTCATTCTAATATATATCTTATTGTTATTTAAACTAAGTTCAGTTCTTCGTAAACAAAATGTGTGAAAAGAAAAGAGTGAAACCAAAATAAAAATGATCTTGATCTTCTACATGAAGTGTATGTGTGTGCGCGTGAATGTGTGTGTCTGCGTGCATGTGTGTGTGTGTGTGTGTGTGAGAAAGAGAGAGAGAGAGAGAGAGAGAGAGAGAGAGAGATTTAACGTAGCTTTAATAATTTTAGTCATATCGCTACGATGTCTGCAGTGTGACAGTTTACATGCAGTATCATGTCCCACCCAGTCACATTATCCTGACACCAGGCCGACCAGTCCTAACACTAACCTCTTAATGCTGAGCGCCAAGCGAGGCAGCTACTCATTTGTATAAATCTTTGGTATGACACGGCCGTGGTTCGAATCCGCGACGCCACCCACCCATCCCACATCCGAGCCGGACGATCTGACCACTTAGACCACAGGAGTGGTCACTCGCATCTGAAGTACTGACTCCTTAATCTTTTCTCGCTTTTGCCAAAAAGTTTGGATGAACCTGTTCGCTTGGAAAAAGGAGTGTCTATAGCTCTCAATAATCTAAGTCATTCATTTATATTGGAAAATGTAAGCTTTTCAATGAGCGAGGTTTTTCCCACCGCCTTACAGGATTTTATTCTGGCGCCAACTATGTTGTCAAGCATCAGGCTGACACTGATGTCATTTTGGAGATATCATTACCGTTCTGTTCTGTTTTGCTTTGTTTGTTTGTTTGTTTATTAAAAAAATGTCTTCATTGTACTGTCTCAATGACGCAAAAAAAACAAGACGTGGCTTACGCAAATAGATATATAAGATAATAAAGCAAACTCAATGGAATTTGACTAAATATGTAAATTCTAAAAGAAAAGAAAAGAAAAAAAAAACAACAATAGGACGACTAAATATTGTGTCCATAGATGTGTACAGCGAGACATTTGGCACTAAACAAAATAGTAACATATCTTCAGACCTCGTCTTCATTTTTACTTTTATTTTATTTTGATTGAATGCTAGAACTTTTAAATAACCTAAAACGTTTTTCACAGGTAAAAAAAAACGGCTTGGGAATTTTGTAATAAACGTCTAATCTGATATAAAAAATCAGCGACATTTAAGTACTAATTCGGTATTGCATCATAGGACTTAATTCCGTTGTAGAAAATGTAGAGACGTGTTTAAACATATCATCTTCTGTTGTTTTTTTTTTTTTTATTGTATAACGTGAAAAACTTTCGTAGGTGGTTTAAACAGTAATAGAATCAAATAATATAATATTGACCGGTCAACGTAACATAGAATCCACTGCATTTCCGTAATGGTTGAGAATATTATACCTGTTTGTCCCATGTTTTATAGGCTGATCAGTTCGGCATTCAACGATGTCATTTTCCTTATGATAATTCTGAAGGCAAACTTTCGTCGAATTCCCACGACAGCGTGTCTTAAAAGCGAAACATTTCTTATGTTCGTTAGGAATCTGAGTATGATTTAAAGGGATCATAAAATCGATGAGAAAATCGATGGATATATCGGTTTGTTAGGCTTTAGGATAATCAAGTCGAGGCTGGAGCAAAATCAGATATAAGGTGGAGCTCTACAATTTCGTATTTTGCATAGGGTTAGAATTTTAAAGAAAAAGAATTTCCCCGGGTTTCCTCACTGGCTATACTAGCTATTTAAACAAAACCTTGTATATCTTAGGTATTGTTCAATGAACCTTTAATTCCTTTTATTTTGGTGTATGATTGATAGGTGTAATATGGGTTATAGAGTATACATATTGGCCTTACGTCAGATGTGCACTTTTCAAAAAAAGTGCTAGTTCCACTTGGTCATTTTTACTTCTTGAAATTATAAAAAAAGAGCCGATAACTTTTTTTTTTAGCTGGTAAAGATAGTGTACTTTAAGACTAATTCAGGCTGATATTTTTAATACAAGGGAGCAGTCATTTTAGTTAGTAGTGTGCTAGGATCATGTACAATTTCCAAATGTACAATATCCAAATAAATGTTAGCCACATTACATCAAAGTAGCATAGAGGTATGCCAACATTCTCTCCACTGTGCATGTTTTAAATGCAGACAACTTTACCTTACTTACGACTTGTGAGCGCCCCCTAAATGAAACTATATAGAATCTTGAAGTATAACTTTAGCTCTTCAGTCCGAAGGTAAAATAAGACTATGGTGTGGCCCTGCGACGGCCTTGCGTCGTTCGTCAACACTTATTTGTGAACACTCTAGATGCTTCGTTTCTGATTATACCTTTGTACCCAAGCTTAAATCGTCTAGATCTCGCGAGAGTTTTATTATGAGCAACATCAGTACATATTAATGATTTGATCTTGCATCTGACTGGCTGATCTTGTAAACACCTAAAAGACCATAATTCTGAGCAGAATTTGATTAGGCTATCTGCATGAAATTATACCAAGAAGGAGCTCATTCGTCGCATATCTCTGGAGTGATTTTGCATCTGATCCACTGAGTTTGTAAACGCTATAAAGGTCTTATTTCAGATCAGATTTTTGATCAAACTTGACATGTATGCTTCTATCACGAAGATCGTTGATGAGTCGGATGATTATCACTGTGCACCGCCGCCGAAATACACACAGACAACCACACCATAATGGTCACATTCTAGCAAATAAACAATTTTCATTAAATCAATACCATGAATGCCAAAATCTAACTCTTGTATCACGCCAAAAGGGGGGGGGGGAAATGCACTAAAAATAGATTGCGACTACATTGGTGGGTACTGAACCGGAAGTAATAATTGTGACCAGAGTTCAGTTCCACGGGCCGCCATGTATATCCTATCGTGTGCTGGAAAAATGGTCTTAAACCCACAACAATAGCAACAACAACAACAGCACCGTTACGGATAATGCAATATACCGCAGTATTCAATCTACACTTCTGTAAATTAGCCCGGTTAAAGTGTCACATAAATTTTATTTCTAAAACTCTGCTCACAGGTTTTAAAGTCAAAGTGCTATTTTAAGTCAAAAATATAAATTCTTTCAAACCTACTTTCTGCTTTATTTGTGGATACCTTTCAGCCCTATCCACGGGTACGGAACTTGTTAGAACCTTGTGAGATGTCTCCTCATTTTCCAAAGGATTTTATGTCTGTTTCTTCCTATCTCTCTCAATTTTTTATTGGGTTTTTTTTTTTTTCTCTAAAGAAAAAAAGAACGTTGGTATTGAATTTAATATCCTTATTTTCTATGTAAGTGTTCTCAAAATCTTTCCAGTTTTTGGCTTTTTGAGTTCGTACACACACACACACACACACACACACACACACACACACACACACACACACACACACACACACACACACACACACACACACACACACACACACTTTTCGGTACTTTCCCGTACGGTAGGTTTGCCATTCGTCTGTATTGTCAGTTGTTCAAATAGCAACCCCCTCCTCCCTAACAGCAACCCCCTCCTCCCTACTGCTGTCATCAGTGCTTCCTACGTTGCAGGCAGAGATAGAGACAGCGATCTTTGCCCTTTAGGTCTATTCTACATGATGGGGGTGTGTGTGTGTGTGTGTGTGTGTGTGTGTGTGTGTGTGTGTGTGTGTGTGTGTGTGTGTGTGTGATTTAGATTTTTAACGTAGCTTTAACAATTTTTCAGTCATATCGCTACGATGTCTGCAGTGTGACAGATTATAGTGATGCTTAGCACTGGGGCATCATGCCGCAGACACGTAGCATGATGCCCCACCCAGTCACATTATTCTGACACCAGGCCGACCAGTCCTAACACTAACCTCTTAATGCTAAGAGCCAAGCGAGGCAGCTGTTAGCACCATTTTTAAAAGTCTTTGGTATGACTCGGCCGGGGTTCGAACCCGCGACCTCCCGCATCCGAGGCGGACGCTCTATCACTAGGCCACCGGAGCGGTCCACATGATGTTGTTATCTCCTTTAAAGTGCGGTGTGGTATTTTTTAGTTGAACATGAGAGTCGTTACTATTACAATGTGTCGGGCGACGGGCCATAAATACAATGTCAGCAAGGGGGTTGGGTGGATTGCACCTGGGCGCCAGGCGAAGGGGGACACGGCCTTGAACTTTTATTGCCTCTGAAATTATCATAGTATTTCACTTCGCGTAGCGTAACGGGGCCAATTCTTCACAAATATTATATTTATGTGGGTGAGGTGGAGGGATAGAGGTTGGCAACTGACGTAAAATCTATTCTCTGTGGCAAAGTAAGAGCGCCACCATAGAATCTTGTTCTCGGGCGTCTTGAACTCTCCTGCTTAAAAAGGTCAAACTTTATATATATATATATATATATATATATATATATATAGAAGTAGAAGTTTCACAGTTATACCACCTTTTGTTATTTTTGCTTTCTGAACCTCTCGGTAGTAATTCTCGCCTTTTGAATTCTCGGTAGTAATTCAACTGCCGCAATAAACCTATCAAAGCACCATGATATTAAATATTCAACAACTTCAAATCTATTCACGGTCATGAAGAAACCTGTATTTCTCAGTATAGACTCATCTGTGATGCTAGCTTATGTATACAGAAAATCATTGCAACCGCGGCATTCGAATGCTATCTGCATGTGTGTGAAACAGGTGCTTTCAATTCCGCACGTAACGAGTCAGGTGCTTATTTCTGTAATGAATGTACCAAAGTCAGACCTCTCTCTCTCTCTCTCTCTCTCTCTCTCTCTCTCTCTCTCTCATGAATATACCAAAGTCAGACCTATAAAGAACTGAAATTCCACCAATACAAAGATTAACTCTATTTTTTTTTAATTTACAAATAGGATAAGCTCTCCAAAGTTTCCTTTACTTAAATTTTACTTTTCATCAGCAGCCAGCCACCCCCTCCAAGATCATATATAGTTTGTTTATATTATATTTGTATGTGTCTGTGTGTATATATATATATATATATATATATATATATATATATATATATATATATATACACACACACAACAAGGTACGGAAATATCAGATTGGTGACTTTAATTACTCTATAAATGGTAAACTGTCAAGTCCCTAATCCATTTGATTGTATAGATATTAACCAATATGCATAACATCCCACCCCCAACATAGTAAACACCACACTTTGTACACGCCCCACCCCCCACCCCCCTTCATGCGCGCGCGTGTGTGTATGTGTGATTTGCAATTCAGCTGTTAGTACTATTTTTTATATAAATCTTTGGTATGACTCGGCCAGGGTTCGAACCTGCGACCTCCCGCATCCAAGGCAGACGCTCTAACCACTAGGCCACTGGAGCGGTCGGTCCTTTTATGCAACATAAGCTATATTTGATAACGTATTTAAGTTCCAACTGAAAATCTTTTTGAGGCAGACAAAAGATATGCCTTGGGGGCAGAGGTATTCACGAATACAACACAATTTTGCATCTATTCAAACTGAATTAAACATGCATATGTGGAACCACTATAGGGCTGTTGTTCTAAGTTGGACTCGCGGTACTAATTCAGCTCTCACCGTAAATCGATAACGTATGCAAACACCATGATATTAAAAGTTCAGTAACTTTATATTTCGAAACGTTTACGATCAAATCTATATTTATTACTGTACACCCATCCTTGATGCAAGCTTTTTCAACTCAGCACGTAAAGAATCCAGTGTTAATTTCAGTTATGAGAATTACAAAGGCATGTCTGTAGAAAAACTGAAATTCCATCAAAAAAGCAAGGTCTCTATTATTTTCCTGTCCGTTAGAAGTAGGATAAGCTCTCAAAAGATTCATTTTACTCAATTTTTTCTTTTCCTCATCAATCAATCAGTGCTCTCCAAATCATATACATTCTTTTTATGTTCATCCATGTCTAGATTGGTTTCCATTTTTCTGTATAATTAGTACCCTGGACCTTTTACAGACTAGTCTATCTCTCGTGGCGCCTCATTACAGATCCCTGTAACATCAACATTCCTTAATTACAGAAGGGCACTGTTCACTGGCCCAAATGTTTATAACGTTTGTACTTGCAAATGTGAAAAGTGTGTTACTGATGCGTTCTCCTTTTGTATATTTTAATGTGTTAGTTTATATATCGGGTTTCTCCAAACAGAGAAACCCCCTGTCCCAAAAATATTATAATGATGTGTGCTCAGTGTGCGTAATGATTTATTTTTTCTCTCTTTCTATTCGGGGATGTTGTGAAACTTTATTAACGGTTTGAAACTTTCCGTGCACTTATTCTGTCTGATGGACTAAAAATCTACACAAAATTACTATTGTTTTCTGAGGGACGTGTTTGTCTGTCAGTGGGGATGAATTGAAGCCGAGCAGACAAGTTCTGCGCATTAATACCGACAACATTACATGCCGTGAAACGACAGAGAAACGTAAGTTAAATGCAAATAAAGGAACAACTCATTGGATAGTGTGTATTTACTAAATGCTTCGGACTTTTCTTTGCCATTAATAATACCTATCGCAACTTAATTTTCTCTGTGGTAACTTTTATAGCCATCAGGTCAAAGATATGCGCGTAATATGGTTTTCATTCATTGGTCTGTGTCGACAACGAGGTAGGTCAAGATGGCGTCTTCCATTAGCTGGAACTTGAGTTTTTCATGGGTATGCTAACTTTAATGTTGACTGCATCTGTGGTACATCGTTTGCAATGCGATATGCACATCTCCATCGCCCAATAATGTATCTTTGCTTTGGTCTATTGTGCATAATATAAAACCGCCCCTTTTAGTTCTTACTACACATCACCCACCCACCCACCTATCCTGTGAAACCTGTTGGCGTTACCAAAACCCCTCAATATTCCGATATTTTTCCTCTATAGTATGCTTTATATTTAAGATTCAATTCACACAGTAAAAACATTCAAATGTTTAGCTTTGTCCTTAGATGCTCTGAAAATTTCGCTCTACTGCCTGTTCAAACAAATTGTTAGAGCCCTTCCAAGTCAAAAGAGCATCGAAACTGCTTGCTCTCTTGTTCTGTTTATTACTCCGTCTTGATAACTTCAAGATAGCACAATTTAAACTGCAATAAATGAAGTAAAGTGGTTTTAGTTTAGGCTCGTAGAGTTCTGGGGATTGGAATTAGATAAATGAAACTCCTTCTTGCTCAAATCTGCATCGAACGTAAGGCTCAAAACAATTCATCTTTCCCTCGATGATTAATGGAGATAAATGAAGTTAAGAGAACTAGGTTTAGACACACGAATTTCGCTCAGTAAAGCGTGTTTCAATCTGAAATAGGACATTTTGCTCAGGAAAGCGTGCTTCAATATGAAATGGGACATTTCGACCAATAACGCGGGTTTCAAGATCAGATGGGACATTTATTATAACAGAAGAAACATGGGAGCATTATAGTATTGAATCAAAAGCTTGCAAATAAAATTAAATCTTTCTTAAGTTATTCCGTTAAATAAAAAGGCACGTAATTACTTTTTTTTAAATGCGTTATATCTGCTTTCGATTTGATATCCTGAGAGATCAGCGCGCTTTTATAATTGGCTGTTGTTTTTTTTTAAAGGTACAGAAGTCATTTATAATTCAGTGTGCTGTGTACTGTATATATTCATTTGACAGTTGAGTCGTACTGCACGCAACGAAAACCCAAAATCTGCCGTTGCATAATGCAGTTGGATTGGAGTTATAAGCCAGTATAGACGGCAATGTTTGATTCACATCATTTACTGCTGTTATTCCTTTTTTTAAAATAAATTATTTTTAAAAAAATGTGATGATCAAATGTCCCTCCGATCGTGTATTACTGCTAAATCCGGAATCCGGATGTATGTTTATTCATTGCGTTTTTCACTGCTGTTTACACGTGTATCCCTTTACATGTAACAAAATAAATAATTACTTTTACCCAAATTTTCATCAAAGATTCCTGATGCATATTGAAAACATACTTTACTGTCGATGGAAGATTAAGAAAATAAAATAAAATTAAACATTACATTTTCTCACTGAAAGATGCTGCCTAAACTTCTGGTGTTACTTCAAAAATTGTATCAAGAAATTTAGACAGAAGTATTTCCTGTTTTTCTGTATCGACGGATAAGGTAACTTCTAAACGTTGATAGTTTGGGGGATAAAAGTACTTTATAAAAAAAAGGTTTCGATACATAAACACATACACACGCACATATAGACAGAAGGAGCTTCTTATATTCCGATTTGATTGTGTGCACACATTTTTCCTTTTTTATTGTTTGTAATAGTGATGCCATCCTCTTCTATTTCCATATAATGTTTAACCTTCCAGGGCTATGTGTAATATTTACGTTCCAGTACGAACAGCTGCATGTAGTTTTCGAGGACCGTGTAATATTTACGGCCCAGTACGAACAGTTGTGTGTAGCGTTACAGGACTCTGTGTAATAATTGCGTCCCAGTAGGAAGAGCTACATGTAACATTCCAGGACTATGTGTAATAATTTAATTACGTCCCAGTAGGAAGAGCTACATGTAGCCTTCCAGGACTATGTGTAATATAACGTCCCAGAACGATCATCTGTATATAGCTTTTATAAGCAATTTGAGATAGTGTAAGGTAAAGACATCTAATTGAGTGATACATTTTTACTACATATAAGCGCTTTCTGCTTTTGAACCGATTGGGTTAGTGTATAGTGTTATTTTGTCGGTTGCTGAGTACTGTGTAAGTTTGGAATGAATATCTTTTTCAGTGTATCCTTGTATGTAGAAACATTGTATAATGATCTTGTTATAAGTGTACCTTTGTGTTAAAGTATCGCTGTTTGTCACTCAAACTTTAACACGTGTCAATACATATTGAACGTCGACCAATAATATTGTTGGTAAAAACAGGCCTAATATCCGTCACCTACTTGACTGTCACTAAATCTAACATACCAATTCAAATCGTCATAACTTAAATATTTGTTGACCATTTTTCATTAAATTTTCAGTATATGCTGTATCGTTTCACACTTGGTAAGTGCCAGCATAAATAATTTGATTTTATATAATATCTCAGCTCTAGCGGTAAGTCAGTTTTAGGGACCTTGTGGACTGATTGTTTTAAATTGTATATTTGTGTTGTGGAGTTTTTGTGTAATGGTCTTGCAATGGTCATTTTTATATTTTAGAGATCCTGTATAATGGTCGCTTTAAGTGTATGTTTGTACTGTAGAGGTCTTGTGTAATGGTCTCTTTAAGTTTATGTTTCTATTGTAGAAATATTGTGTAATGGTCTCGTTAATTATATATTTGTATTGTAGACGTCTTGTGTAATGGACTCTTTAAGTGTATATTTGTATTGTAGAAGTCTTGTGTAATGATCTCATTAAGCGTATATTTGTCTTGTGGAAATATTGTGTAATGGTCTCGTTAATTGCATATTTGTATTGTAGAGGTCTCGTGTAATGGTCTCATTAAGTGTATATTTGTATTGTAGAGGTCTTGTGTAATGATCTCTTTAACTGTATATTTGTATTGCAGAAATATTGTGTAATGGTCTCTTTAAGTGAATGTTTGTATTGCAGAAGTCTTGTGTAATGGTCTCTTTAAGTGTATGTTTGTGTTGTAGAGGTATTGTGTAATGGTCTCTTTAAGTGCATATTTGTATTGTGTAAGTCTTGTGTAATTGTCTCTTTAAGTGTATATTTGTATTGTAGAAGTCTTGTGTAATGGTCTCTTTAAGTATATGTTTGTATTGCAGAAGTATTGTGTAATGGTCTCTTTAAGTGTATATTTGTATTGTAGATGTCTTGTGTAATGGTCTCTTTAAGTGTATATTTGTATTGTAGAAGTCTCATGTAATGGTCTCTTTAAGTGTATATTTGTATTGTAGAAGTATTGTGTAATGGTCTCTTTAAATGTATATTTGTATTGTAGAGGTATTGTGTAATGGTCTCTTTAAGTGTATATTTGTATTGTAGAAGTCTTGTGTAATGGTCTCTTTAAGTGTATATTTGTATTGTAGAAGTCTTGTGTA
>JAECUM010015002.1:0-55557 GCA_016617855.1 Megalonaias nervosa | reverse complement strand
ATATATATATATATATATATATATATACACATGTATGTATGTATGTGTGTGTGTGTGTGTGAACCCACTGTTACACAAAGGCTCCAATACAAATTACTGAGAAAACAGAGATGAAAAGAATGAATGCAACTTCATCATTGGACTAGAAAGTATATGAGCAGAAACTTAATAGAAAGAATTTAAAGTTGAGAAATTCCATAGCAGGCCATTACCAGAATCAAAATGAAGTCTGTCATTAAAAACTATGACAAAGCGAGAGAGGACGCAAATCAAATTATCTTCAAAGAAACATATCTAACCAAATTAATTAAAGTGCAAGAACAGAGGTTAAGTGTAGAAATTGGAGCTCACAGATAGTTGGTCATTTAACAGAGTTGGAGAGAAAGTTTAGAGACAACATCTACAAAAGTTCAAAAGTTAAAGGAAAATTACCATTAGGTGAATGGTTGGAGAGATTTTCCCAAAAGAAACGTCAATACTTGACACATTTATTAAAGCTATGGATATGAGTATAGCATTGCTACACTTATAGGTATGAGTATAGCAGTTCTATAGCTTTGAGTATAGAAAGTCTACAGGTATAAGTGTGAGCATAGCAATTCTACAGCTATAGGTATGAGTATAGTAATTCTACAACTTAAGGTAAGAGTATAGCCAGTCTACAGCTGTAAGTGTGAGCATAGCAATTCTACAGCTATAGGCATGAGTATAGCCAGTCTACAGCTATAAGTGTGAACATAGCAATTCAACAGCTATACGTATGAGTATAGCAGGTCAACAGCTTATGTATGAGTATAGCACCGCAACAGCTATAGGTGTAAGTATAGCAACTCGACATCTAACTGGATGAATATAGCAACTCTACGGATATAGATATGAGTATAACAATTCTGCAGTTATCATTGTGAGCATAGCATATCTACAGCTATAGATATGAGTATAGCACCGCTTTGTCTTAAAAATTTTGTGCAGAAGTTATTACAAGACGTTCAAAATTTCTGTCCTTCATGTGTACAAAGTTATCACCCACATTCGGGGCCCGGGTAGCCTAGTGGTCTACCTATCACTGCTGGGCCAATAACGTATGTGAAAAAGCTTGCCAGTGCTTTCCGTGGTTCTTACCAGGGTTTTTCCTCCACAAGATATACTGGCAGCCATGTATAGCCTATCATGAGCTAAAAAATGGCGTTACGCCTAAAACAAGAACAACAATCACCTACGTTCTCTTTCAATTCCTATCTTTTGAGGAACTGTTATAGACGGCAAGAATAATATTTTTACCACGTCAGCATTTATAGCAGTATTCAGTGCTAATCTGAAGTTATTGTAACCAATAATGATATCCATTCCCATCAAAATGTTACTTGGCAACAAAATTATACCACCACCACCACCATAGTTTAGTCTAACTTCTCAATTTGAAATATATTGCTTTTTATATCATAATGTTTTCATCTGAGTCATAATATTATCTGCCTCAAATTAATTTCTCCTATTCTATTTTTGTCTTGAACAGCTGAATCAGACTTGTAAGTGAAATGTTCTATTTTGAATTTTAACAAGACCCGGTACTCAGTTTGATTGTCGTTACTCCTTCTTTTGTAAGTCTGCTACTATCTTGCGGAAAGAAATAAATTTATCCAATTTTCTTATCTGTAGTAACCGTTTTGCGGTAAAAAAAAATATTTGATGACTGTTTCTTCTCAAAATTCTCAAGTAACTACCCAAAATCCCTTAACAGAACTTGGTGTACCTTATCTCTAGTTTATTCAGAATTTATTTGGACCCCGTAAGTCTTCTGTGTCAGAATTTATTTGGACCCCGTAAGTCTAGTCATCTTATATCACTGATCTGTGTCAGAATTTATTTGGACCCCGTAACTCTAGTCATCTTATATCACTGATCTGTGTCAGAATTTATTTGGACCCCGTAAGTCTAGTCATCTTATATCACTGATCTGTGTCAGAATTTATTGGACCCCGTAAGTCTAGTCATCTTATATCACTGATCTGTGTCAGAATTTATTTGGACCCCGTAAGTCTAGTCATCTTATATCACTGATCTGTGTCGGAATATATTTGGACCCAGTAACTCTAGTCATCTTATATCACTGATCTGTGTCGGAATTTATTTGGACCCCATAACTCTAGTCATCTTATATCACTGATCTGTGTCGGAATTTATTTGGACCCCATAACTCTAGTCATCTTATATCACTGATCTGTGTCGGAATTTATTTGGACCCCGTAACTCTAGTCATCACTGATCTGTGCCAACTTCTGATGTATCTCCAATCACTACATGATGAAATATTACAGTTAGTAAAGATTATATTAAATTGTTGTGGTTCTTTATTATAAATATTCGAATTAAATGCTCGTTCATCAGATAATGCAATTGCACATTGAGATAATAATGTTCTTATTTGAAACTAGATGTGAAATTTATAAAGTAATTTTACAAATTTTGGTATACTTTTCATGCCACGTTATGTTCTGCATTTGCTGACAGAATCATCACTGTCAAATCTGACAGTGTCATCACTGTCAACTCTAAATTAATTTTTAAAATGCAGACTGATTTGTAGGTAAAAAAAATAAATTATTATGAGTACATTAGACTTTCATTTCATTAAAAAAACAACCTTTCATCCCTAATCTAACGATAGCATTAAACATAGTTGAAAGATAAAGATAAGGTTCCATACTTGTAATATATTTGAACTCGAAATCCATTATTTAATGATCACAAACTTTCATACATTAACTATATCACAAACTTACATATTCGACATCATTGTCAGGAATCATTGTCATGGGTTTGATGCCACGTTCCGGCATGTGCAGCCATCTAAGGTTGTTGGTGTCCTCGCGGTTTTCCAGTTTCCTCTACTATGAAGGACCACATCGCAACAGCATATGAACCGTCAAGAAGGTGTTTATATAAGTTGGATTCTGCTTTCCAGTACCGTGTTTTGAAACCGCGTGCATCACAAAAATGTTCCTGATCATGACACGCATGCGTCTACACGTTTATATCGAAATAAATGTGCAGTAACCGAAAGGTAGCTGGGAATTTTATTTTCCATTTTGAGAGTTTTGAGTTATTTATCGGACTAAGATAGTAAGCAGTACGATGGATGAATAATCCCAGACAGCACATTTTTAATTTATTAGTTTGGATTGTTTTTGGAAAACCATAAAAATAAATTGACGTCTATCATCCAAAGGTCAACATTCGTCTAAGAATATGCAAACTGTCAAAAAGATACTGAGTTAAAAGTTTAATAAGTGTCACACGGTTCATTTAAATGGGATTGATTTCGTGCAGACAAAAACATTCGTCAAGCAAGACATACGGCATTGACAAATTGGAATCAGAGACCCTTATTTCATAACGTACTTTCGTCTGCATTAGCATCTATGCAATTGCTCAGAGGTAAAACCCGTGAAGAACATCGTTCGTTTATTGTCCAGGCTAAACGGTTATTTCCGGGCGTAAGACACTTACACAGTTTTTATTCAATAGGTTGCTCATCTGAAGTCGTTTTTCCTGATTTATTGAAGTATATTTTCACGATTATACTGACCTTTCCAGTGAAAGTATTTTAGTGTTCATGATTGTGCGTGAAGGCATGATAACCTTTTAGTAAATAGATAGTTTTAGTATGACGTACGAAGCTTTTATAATTACTTCTCATGAAATTGATCGCTGTCTTTTGTGTCATTAACCCTAAGTAAACGTGTAGGAGAAATTTAATCCAACTGCACTGATTTCATGTGCCTGTGGCCTTGATAAAATAGCATAAAATATTGTAAGAATGTAACCGATATAAGCTGACAGAACTAGAATAAATAGTTTTAACTTTTGATGAAGTTCTCATCCTTAACGTAGGACATGTCGAATTTTCTGTTTCCTTCCGTACAGCAGTTAACCTTGTAAATTTCAAAACGTTCTCGTTGTTCCGTGGACCTATGCTTGTTTTGGTGTGTCAGAATCAGAAACACGCTCAGAAACAGGTTTAGTTTGGCTGCATGCGCTTTAAAGTATTTTGCCTACAAGGATTTTGGTCGTTTCTATTTCTCATATACATAAAACCAATCTGATTAAAATCAGATTTCCACTGTCCTGCCTAAAATCTGACAGCGACCGTTTAGAGGTCATGTTGTTATGACCTATGTTTTTACCATAATCGCTGACTTCGTCAGCCATCAGATGAAGGCTAACACTTGCGCGTTCGGAGACTGAGCAGTATGACTGAGAAGCATCAATGTGTCCCGAACGATTTGATTCACTTTCAAATTTCTGAAAGCTGCATTTCCATTGGCTAATTCAAAGGTCACATGAACATGACCCCTAAGAGGCCACTGTCAGATATTCACTTAGGACAGTGGAGATTTGATTTCAATCAGATTGACATAAATCAGCCTGGTCCTTCAATCTGTTTAAAATCAGACCTCCACAGTTTTATGTGTAGATCTGACGGACACCAATGATAGGTCATTTTCTGTTGACCTTGTGGATCACCAATGAAAACAAAACTTCGAATTTCTGAAAGCAACGCACGTCATTCGGAACATATAATTACTAACGATAACTCTCCGTAACACGACTTTGCAATGTTTTATCTGATAGGATACTAACAACAAGTGGACTGGAAATTCTAAAGGTCACCAAAACATGACCTTTTATCGGTGTCTGTCAGACAGTGGAGATCTGATTTTAATCAGAATGACTGGTCCTTGGTCCTATATGTTTCCCTTCTTCTGTATATATCGCGTGGCTTAGAGCCTTAGTGAGATGGCAATTTCGATAGGTTAAACTCGTGCAAAGAAGAACGTATATGGCTGACGTGTTATGTGTCTTGGATGCGCGCTTAATAGCAAAAAATAACACTATTTCAAGCAAGGATATATTATTTGTACGAATCTACTTAATAACTATATGCAGTCTAGATTTTAACTGTTTGCATAGGAAAAGTGTACAGCATCCTTTATAAAGAGACTACCACTTTGAATGATATTCAGTACACCTAATTTAATTTACTGTAATGATGCCATGCCCCTGATAGCATACTCACTGAGGGCCGTAGAGAGAGATCAAGGGCCCTGGGGTAAGAAACATACGAGCCTCTCCTAGTTCTTGTTCAAACAAAATTTTTCTTTTAAAAAATTAAAAAGTGTTGTTTGGCCCGGGCCCCGGGTATATATCCCCGGTTGCCCTCCCCCCCCCATCCCCCATCGGCCCTGCACTCATTAATTACCAAACAAGGTTATTTCAGGATTGATAAGGCATTCGTGTTTATACCATGTTGTCTAATACACAATATGGTATTGACAAGACGGAAGCAAGTTTTCGGTACAGTCTTTATTTTTTTTATACAGGGAAGGGATAAATGAGGTCTGAGGTGAGATAAGAAGTATTCAGCTTCGAAGTAAAACACTTTCTTCTTATGAGATAAGATGAGGCGTAGCAATGAAGTTTTGACATGAATCCCAGTAAAGTTTACTTACTCCAAATATATAAGATATTCACACTCAATCTAGTCTTGAAAAAGGTATATTTATCTCATTTTACTGACACACAATATAAATATACTACACCATAAATTACTTAGCTAGTAGAGGATTTTAAAATAAAAAATATACACTGCAGAGGATGTAAATATATAATTTTTGGAAACCGTGAGTTTTTGGCGTCTTTAATCTCAACTTCTATTTTTTGTCCAAACTATTTCTGGTAAGATTACAATGACCATAAACATAGATTGCTAAAAAATGTACCTTAAATCACCGAATGTTTGCGCGCATATTCTTTTAAACATAGATAGCGAACTTATATTTCGCTTAATTTGTATGCTTGCTAAATTTGTAATATAATTATTTGACTGCAAGAGACTCTGAGGTACTATTTTGAAAGTTTGTATCCGGGGATCAGTTGCGTAGCAAGAAATTTCCCCTTCCCTTTCATTTGGGAGCCCCTTCCTAATAATATTTCCCATGTTTGATTGGAATTTGGGAAAACCCCCGGACCTCCCCCCAGCCGCAGTTGCGGGGGTTGCTTTTGCGGCTGCTACGCCACTGCCGGAGATAGATATTAGTATTCCCCATTTCATAAGCACCTCTTTTTTGTGGCGTGTTCGAAATAAAAATGCTCAGAATCTAGTTGGGCTGAGCCCGCTTTAAAGTATTATGCCTTCGGGTCCGCTCCGGTGGCCTAAGTGGTTAAAGCGTCCGCCTCGGATGCGAGAGGTCGCGGGTTTGAAACCTTTCGAGGCATACCAAAGACTTATAAAAATGGTACTAGCAGCTGCCTCGCTTGGAGCTCAGCATTAAGAGGTTAGTGTTAGGACTGGTGGGCATGGTGTCATGATAATGTAGCTGTTTATGACATGATGCTACATATCTGCGGCATGATGCCCCAGTGCTAGACATCACTATAAACTGACACACTGCATACATCGTAGCGATATAATTGAAAAATTGTTAAAGCTATGTTTAAAAATCCAAATCACATACACATGCGTATTAAGGCTACGAGGCTTTTGGTCATTTCTGTTTCTCAGCTGGCACTTTCATTACACATACAGAAGTACGGTCCTTTCTTTTTCCCTACTATTGTATATATACTTGCCTTTCCTTCCTTGAAACTGTAAACCCCACCAGCTAAGGTAGGTAAAGTCAGGTTGTTGGAAACTCTTTTCAAATGTCTGTCAGCACAAACAGGTAATAAATACTAGTGGCTGAGCTTAATTGTTAGAATTTTCGTACCATTATAAAACACCGCAATACTCCTTTCATTAAATACAACCTGACTGTAAAAATAGCACTGATCAGCGGTTACAGAAGCTCATTATTTGCAACAGAACCAATTTTCCTGTCTGCTTAATATGGGCCATATGTGTATGTATCTGCCTTCCACTTTGTTTCCCCCTCCTCCCTTCACGTAATTTGAATAAACAAAGCCCACTGCCTACCCGTGCAAAGTGAACAAAGTACATAGAAGTAGGACTAAAGGCATAATGGCGCCGCATGCGGATGTTTATTAGGTTCATATGGTTATCCCTTTTGAAGAAAATAGAATTCATTTTTTTTCTAAAATGATCTATGTAATACAATTATTTATTTACTAATTTAAAATGTGCACGACGAGAGGTACCATGTTTATGTTAATAACTTTACGGAGATGCATGTACTTTCTGTCATTTAGTGGGAAATGAATGAGGAAATCTTTATGAAGGACAGCACAGCTTTTATATATATATATATATATATATATATATATATATATATATATATATATATATATATATATATGTATATATATATACCATTAATTCGACGCTAAACACCTGCTTTAATTATGTCATTAGTTAAAAACAACAATTGGTTGCGTTCAAATTAATACTCTTTAATCATATTCCTTAAGAGATAACTTCAATTAATATGGCAGAATCAAATCTTCAGCCGACTTTTGCAATCGGAACACTTCGTGAATTTTCTACCAAATTTCTGCTCAAAAATACTTTGATGGTGTATAAAAAGGGGGAAATCGCCGGAAAATGGCATAGAATTCAATTACATGCTTAAGTAACTAGTAATACCTCTATTTCCAGATTTTGTTTTGTCATTAACGTCATTTACACAATTGTAGCATATATTCCAATAACGGCTTGTCTGAAAACTCCCCCTGAACTCCTGTTGGTTGGAATCATCACATCGGCGCTGCGCATAATGGGTACAATTTTTTTAAAAGATGGCGGTTTGTAGTTATCTGCGGTCTCACGACCATGGGTAGATCTGCAGTCTACAGACTAGATTCAACTTCTCCTCAACGTGGATTTGTACGTGAACAATTACAAGTAATTCCTGAAGATACACAATTACCACTGCCTTCACTTTTGTGAAGGATTATTGGCTAGCAATAAGACACTGGCTCCTCGACGTCGATTACACTCAAGACAGGTCAGCATCACATTTTCGCGTGTATGGCCGAGACTACTATTAATTCTATCCACGGTAAACTGTTGTGGGTCATTAGGGGAATACTGCCACAACATTACTGTGTTTCAGCAAGCACAGTGATTATTTGCTTGTTGTTTCAGTGTCATGATAAACTTAACTTCAAGATCGAAGTCGCGCTTATTTTTTATTTTTTTTTATTTTTCTTTTTTGTCATATCGCTGATAGCCAACTATTTTTTTTATCGACATTGCCCTAAGTTTGATATTATCTACAATATCGCAATTATCCCGAATAACTTCAGGAATAATTCTCCGTAGCTGGGACATTCTCCTAGCTCTTGAAACTGCCAGATAAACCAAGTTTGACCATTCAGTACCATCATCGACAATCCAAATATTTGTATCGCTGATTGTCAATCCCTGGAAATCTGTTTATCATCGATAATAAGTTTATCGAAACATACACTAACATTGAAGATCTTAAATGAGTGAATTGTGGAGAATCACCGTCAGCTCCGTCCGATAAGTTAACATTACTTCGACTTACAAATACAGTTTTCTCTGTTGTATCAGCAATTATAAAATCGAGCTCAGCATCGTCGATAATTAATCTTGTACAATGTCGTTTATGATCATATGATCCTCCTTGTGTAAATTTATCAATTATTTTTCTGCCAAGATCTTTTGCAAATTTAATTTCGTATTCTACAGCATCGGGATTCTTGTGGAGAATAGATCTCTCAACGACAGCGGGTTTTGGTAGCCAGACTTGTTTCTGTGGACAATACGATATTATTGCTTCACTCACAGTTAACGATATTAATATTTTTGCATCAGGCATATATCGCAATAAAACTATTGCTCGTTAAAATGACGACCAAACCAGACATATACAATCGGATAAAGGTTTTCCGATGCAAACGCGAATGACTCTATACATGCAGATCCAGTTAAGTAAAAATATGGTAAAGATCCATTTGCTGCAACTCTGGTCATTTCGTGTGTTGGATGTCCAAATCGCTTAAAATACTCAGAACCCTCTCTTATTCCAAGAAAACTTCCAGGATAATATGCAGCCATATCAACTGAGATAACGTCCTTATAATCGTATTTAGTATTCCAGAATCCGCCGTGTCCGTATTCGACACAACTGCGTTGTATATCTTCACTAAATTCCAACCGTGTTGGTTTCCATGAATTTTCCTTCTGAGCAAAGTGAACAGCACCTGACGGAACGGTGAAGCAATTACTGAGTAATCGTTCGATAATATCAGTATCGTTCGTGTATTTCAAAGCAATCATTGTCATCAAGCCATGAAGAGATTTTGTACGATAAATATCTCCATTAGGCCGTACAAACTGATCATAATAGCTATACTCGGAACTTTGAAATAACCACACTGATACAGGGTCACTCTTATTGATATTTCTGATAAAATCGAATATATCGCCGTCTTAAAACTTAACAGTTTGAGTTCGTGGAAATAATGTTACGTCCGAAGTCCATGCGTGAGCGTTATGATCAACGATTTCTATCGGAGCTCCTGTCGATTTATACTTCGATTCGTATAAAACTTCCCCCGTTAACGTCTTCAACGTTATTGGGAATTTTAATTTTTTTTCCAATTCGGCAACGTCATTGATAGACGCTCCGGTATCTTTAACTGTTTCTACCTGCTTATTTATTGTTTTACGTCGTAAATCCGTTAAACCGTTTCCTCGTTTCGCGTTCGTGAAATGTTCTATAACTCGTTCAGCGACACAATTTAAGGTCCAAATTTTCATCGGCAGGAGGTCATCAACGCTAGGCTTATCATTCAGCGGATATATCGCATAAACAACTGCCTTCACAGGGTATGCTCGCTCATAATATGGTTTGTCCATACCAGTCAGTATTCCTGATTTGGGATTTTTATTTAACGTAACATCTCCAGCGTGATTTAATTGAACTGGGTCACGTTTGTCACGGATAATCCAGGTGTCGTCTACCGCTAGGGTAAATTTTATTCTAAAAAAATATCTTCGTTCGTCGAGATAATTAATAATTGTCCTTGCTCGCTTATCATTCATTGCAGCATCAACGTCTTGCCTAATTCTGAGTGTTGACCACACATGAGCCGCACCATCGTTGCGAAACTCTCTCTCTCTCTCTCTCTCTCTCTCTCTCTCTCTCTCTCTCTCTCTCTCTCTCGGCTTCACGGATACGATTGATTAAAGTCTTATTCGTCAAATCAGCATCAACTAGAGTTCTCCTCGGCAAGTCTGGGGTTATTCTGTCATGATCGAATGTAGCTTTAGAGGGTTTAATCGCAGATAATCTCGTAAATTCCTCCAAGTTATAAAATTAAACTTCAAAACAATTATATAATGATTCAAGCAAAGAATAGTTGTAAATGGTTGATGATTGGATCTGCAACTCCTTGCAATCGGGTTTGTGTAAATGAATTTCGTGGATACAACACACAGAGTGTGCGACGAGCGAGCCTAGGACCAAAACCGTGTTTGAAATGTAACGTCTGAGTCAGGAGTAAAACGCAGCTGTGTGTAGAATGCGGCGGTAAAAAATACAAAGCTTTGAAACGGTAATATCATTAAAAAATGATGGTAATGAATCTCCGATAAAAAAAAAAAAACGCTGAAGACTATCTCGCTAGATTTTCGGGCTAGCATCCCACATATTTTTTTCTAGTAATAAAATAATAATTTAGACAAATAATATTTACTATATAAATGCAGCAAGGAGAATTTGTAAAGCATCCCATCATCAAGAATTATAAGGCATCTCGTGCTGGTGTGATTAGGAATTGTCGACTAAAAAATATTAATAATGCTGGTTATCTCGTGTTTAATGCTGGGGAAACAGGAATATCTGTCACAAAGTTGTGTATGAGTGTTTTTATGGTCTAATCGAAAAAAGCTCTTGTGATTGATCATATTGACGGCCAAAAACTCGATAATTCTTTGAATAATATGCAGGCTGTTACACAGAGTCAGAATTTTAAACTGGGAGGTACTGGGAAATATGATAAATCTCCAAGACAAGTTTTATCTGTAAATACAGAGACATGGGAAGAAATAGAATTTCAATCGATATATGCAGCTGCCAAATATGTCTGCACTTTCCCAGCTTCGAAACGACGTGTCCCAGATGAAATAGCCAGATCAACATTTTGAAAAAGATACAAAGTATAATGTTTAAGTATCTAGCGGCAGACGCCGCCACTCCTGAATTTTACGATGAAGTGGAATAGTAAAATACTCTTTAATGTTGCTAAGGGAAATAAATCTGTCAAGTAAAGCTTCCTCCAGTGGAGAGATTAAAGAGTAATCTCTCTCGTATTTTATAATCACTTCCACTTATAAATGGAATTATTTTTGTGTTTTTTTGTGTTTTTAAAAAACATTATCTTTGTTCTTCTGACTTTGTCAGGTTCCTTGCCCCCCTCCCGACTTTGTCAGGGATAATAGTTAAGAAAAGAGAGAAAAACAGACAAAGATAAAATAAGCCACGCCCTCCCCAGTAATTAGAACTGAAAATTCATATACACCTCCCCACCATCTTGAACAATGTGGTGGGTGCTGATTTTGCACTCCCCAGGGTTTGATTTGGGGGGAGGTGTGCAGAAAAATTAAAAGTTATCAATATAAATCTATTGACGTAAAAATTACTTGGTATGTCCATGAGGTGGAAAAAGAGTAGCCCCCCCCCAACCTTATAGTAGTGCTGTATAAAGCTTGATGCTTGATGCTGTAAATAGCTTGATGCTGTAAATATGCAACTAGAAGTAAGTATGTCTATTGTGCCGTTCACACATTCCGACAACAACAATTAAGGAATGTGTTAGAATTAGGTACGTGTATTGTGCCGTCCACACATTCCGACAACAACAATTAAGGAATGTGTTAGAATTAAGTATGTGTATTATGCAGTTCACACATTCCGACAACAACAATTAATGAATGTGTTAGAATTAAGTTTGTGTATTTTGCCGTCCACACATTCCGACAACAACAATTAAGGAATGTGTTAGAATCAAGTATGTGTATTGTGCTGTCCATGCATTCCGAATAAATTAGGAATGCAATTATTTTTTTCATTTTAAACAGATATTTATTATATAATCAATTCGGAAAATATTAACGTTATCATTTCGATTAAAAATTACATGACGATGATATAAAACTTTCTGATCAACTTAATCCTGAAAAAAATCACAAATGATTTTGAAATATTACAAGAGCGAAAATCTGAAGGAAGATACACACTAGCAGCCGAATACAGGTTTATTAAATTACTCCAACAGGTAATGAAACAATCGCCAGCCCACGTCGACGATATAAACGTCCGGCAATTCGTTCAAGTCGCACAGGCGATTGAGAAAGTTAGATCAGAGTTATCACGCGAATACGAAACAAAAAGATTGTGAGTGCACGTGTAAGACAGTTGAAAAAATTATATATGATTGTAAACACCCTGACTTTGTCAAGGGGGATTGTAAACACCCTGACTTTGTCCTTGACAGAGTCAACGGGAATTGTGAAAGTGAAAGTTGTGAAAGTTGTGAAAGTGAAAGTTGTAACGGATTGTAAACAAGCGTGCGGTTTGACTATTATCTCCCCCCCCCCCATTATATCAGGGACTTTGTCAAGGATGTTTTTATTCTTTTTTTTGGTCGGAAAGTTGGGTAGTTTTAGTTTTCGGATAACCCATAAAGTATTTCCAGTAATTTGGACCGTTTAAGGCAAGAATGTGCGTAATTTAGAATTTGATCCTGCTGTGCCTGCTTGGATTTTTCAAGATCTACTTGATAATTGCAATCGATTGCATCGCACACCAGATTAACTGCAATCATTGATGCAATATTGACAACACCTGGTGATATATGACGACCACCACCGTCTGGATCATTGTTATGTTTGAGAATACTCGGAGGAGAGATATATTTCTCCATGCATCAATGATTTTGAGAAGTACTTATCGATGATGTCACTGACGTTTTCTTCAGCTCGTCGGCGTTTAATCAGGGAAGTTTAAACGTTGGCAGATCTACCTCTGACAACGAATATTTATTAATGAATAATTGTTTATGTGTGTATCTAATGCCATCATGCACAAGAAATTCATCTCTGGCTTCAATCACCCGCCGCATAATACTTTGATGAACAGTCTCGAAGTCCGCTGCAGCTTGGTTCAGGTGTTCTATTTGTTTGATAATTTCCTCCCTGGCGGCGTCTGCGGGATACTCATTTATATAACGGGTGATTAACTGGCGTAGTTTGTCACGAAATTGTTTGTGCTTGTGATTAACGTCATCAAATAATCCTGGGATGTCATATTCGGCATATGGCCTAATGGTGTTGGGATATTTCCAAAACATTTTACCGGGGATAACTTTGGCGTCCGGAGTGATTTCAATATTAACAGCAAAAAAATTTTCAACGGCCGGGTTAGCTTCTATTGATTTCCACAGCAGAGAACGACCATGATAATCTAGAGCTCCTCCCCTTGCCCAGTACGCGCGATTGTCTGTGATAAAATCAGATCGTTGGGGCTCTGGTGGTCCTTGATGAACAGCTGATATCTACGCTGTCGTCAGGCGTTGATATTTCAATGCCGGCTGATAACGTTGGCTCATGAACCGTGATAGCGATTTTGGATTCTTTTCCTGTGATACATTTAATCCAGTATTGAAATTCACTGTTGATCTGTTCTATTTGATAACTGCCCGTAGGAATACAAACAACTTGCCAATCGAGGGTTCCATCAGATTTATCTTTATACGCAAATACCAATGAATTATTTGCTTGCAACCCACCGAATGACTTTGATCTAATATTTGGCCAGCTGTATTATACTCGCAGTTGCGCTAACGTTCTTTCTTTGTCTGGAATTACCGTTGGAAAACTAACGTCAAACTCAGGCTTGGTTGAGCTTACTGATATCATCGTGGTTGTTGGTGGTGTTGTATTAGCGACGATTTGTTCTAGCATTCCTTGAGACATTATTATGTAAGTTCTGATTTTAAATGTCGGAGACGGCTCCGTCTTTAGACTTTCCAGTTGCTTCGATTTCCAGTTGCTTCTTGGTAAACCTTAATCATTTTTGCGCAACACCAGTTATAACTGCAACACCAATTCCTATTAATGGTTCTATTGTGAATGTGCCTGATAATGATCCGGTTATAGTTGCTGTTTTCAGCGACTACGACGGATGCAGAATATACAATTATTCAGTATCAACGAGACGTCTCCGGTATATTTTTAGTTTTAATGTATGCGCATCAATGAATTTTTCAGTTGGGTCTGCCATAAACACGCCTGCTCGTATCTGAAACGTTGAACGTCAATCGATTGTTTCATTATATAAATTGCTAATACTTTAAGTAAGTGGTATATTGGCGACGAAATCAATACACCAATAGCACAACACGCCGAGGCTTTTTTTCGGGTTCCACCACAAATGTTTCCTCGTCGTTTTGCTCCAATATCACTAACACAGATCCAGAAGATTCACTAACTGGATAAAGCCGTGAAATTGTAGTAGATATTGTAAACGTTCTAGTGCCGAGTACTGAGAACACGTATATGCGGTAATTTAAGCATGTTTGATGGATTTATTTGATCCCCATAATGCTGATCCAGACTCTACTGTATATAGTACATCATCGGTAATCTTTTTGATGTCAGAGAGTTTAATGTTGATTAATCCTGGATCTCCAAAAAATTCATTAATGGTTCTATTTGTGTTTCTACGAAAATTTACAAACGCAGTTACATGATTAGTATATTCAGATCTAAAAGTGGTCATACCATTATTGATTGTCATTAACAAGGTCATCATCGGGATGTTGCTATTGTCGACGTATTTCTTCGTTGCAGCGTCATCGTTTGATTCTGGTTCTCCAAGACCAGTAATTTTATTATTAACCATATTGAGAGAACCAGTCATTGTATTGCAGTTTTAGCAACATATTTACTGATCTCAGTTCTGATCGTGGCGTTGTTGCTGTCCACATACATTTTGTTGCCACATCATCGTCTGATTTTGGTTCTCTCATATTAATAATTGAATTTCTGCTCATGCTGAGATAGCCATACATAATATTTCCAATTCTTCTGATGCGTCCAGCAATCTCTCCCATGAGTGTTAGAATTGATTCTTCTGAGTTTTTAATTTTACCGTTTTTAGCAAACACCACTAAGTTATCTTCTGTAGCACCTGGAACCCCGCAGAATAATATCTGTCAACGGGATATTGCTCGTCTTTAACCGTCCACTACCCGCTGCTACGTTTCACGTACTTATTAGCATATTTGTTTTGTTTTAATTTTCCAGCGACTGAAATAGGATTTTATGAAAGTTCCGTATATGGTTAAACAAGATCTTGTCCCGCACAACCGTTTACGTAATAATTCACACCAAGGCTGTCGTTGAATTGATTAGCGGTACATAAGGAACGAATCTCTGCTATTGCGATGGGGTTTTTGACAGATAGCACCGGGAAATAAGTTAACGCGCGATTTTGGGTAAAGTTTAGAGGCTCGTTCTAAATTGTCATCGATATCTTGATACTTTTTATGATGTATTAAAGCGGTATCAGGCTTGTGGTTTCGGTCTTGACTAGATGTGTTTAAAAAGGTAAATAATAATAAGTCATATTTAACCCGTCGAATAAACACACCCAAATACTCAATTAGATAACTGTGACATAGGATATTTTTTAACCTCCTTTCAAAGCTTCAGGTTTTTTATTTTTTTCTTCTTCTTCTTCGAAATCCCATTCCCCATGAACATAACTTCAATATATATAGACAAAACTGTCTTTGTTCGAGTGGGCGGAAAGAACGAGTTTAATACGGCGTATGAATATGTCAATGCATATATTCCTACGCCTATCAACGAGATCTTTCCGGCGACTTGAAGCAAAGCACTTATGTGGCTTTTTTTATTTATAACATATCCCCTTATTAGTCACATATTCTTTTCAATTTTTATAACGTTTACTTTACAAAATATGAATTACGCATTTGGCGTTTTATGAAAGATATACAACCCTCTGAAAAATTCAAATGTGACGTAGGTAACCTGGATTGGCCTTAGATACATAATGTGCAATGGTGTTGTCGGTCTCTCTGCATTGATTATATGTTGATTTACTCTTTAACTCCGAATTTAAAAAAAAAATTGTATGGGATATGAAGCTGAAATGGTTTTTGAGTAATTTGTTGGGTTATTTTAGATGATTTACATTGTGGAATGCATCTTATCAACGTCATCAGTGTTGCAACTTGGAACAATATCAAATGGTGCACGGTTCAAAAGTTTTTGTTCCTCGATATCTTAAACCTTTTTGTTTAAGGTCGTTGCGTCCAGAATTCGGCGCTTTGTGTTAATTAGCAAACTCATCTGAAGATCAAACGCTGTAACCTAGTTACTGTCCCTTAATTCTCTGTCTATAGCTGTATTGTAACTGCAGTATTAGGAGTATCTGGTACCAATTTCAGTGTCTAATTAAGCATGGGTGATTATTTCTCCGAACGTGGAGGCATTTCTAACCATGTCTTGAATTTTGACATGACTTCCTGAGTCTTTCTTAATATTTTGACATTTTAAAACTGTCAGTACAAGAGTTCAGAGGCAAAGTACTTGATCTCTCCCTCTCTGTCATTTTTGGTGTCACTTTGCACACCAGCTTTAATCGGAAAACTTATCATCAAACAATTTGTCCAAAATATTGTTGTCATCCTCAACTAATCCTAATTTCTCGGCGGTAGATACCGAGAAATACCCATAAACTGCTCGTCTTTACTTACGGTACTCCCCTATTATCCCCAGTGGCAAAAGCACAAGAACAAGGTGAGGCCCGGGTATTTCTTACCCCAGGGCCCGTGATCGCTCTCTACAGCCCTGGGAATGCGTCCCATCATGATGTTCCAACCGAGATCTTGGATTTTTTTTAAAAGGGCAGGATTTTACTTTTTAGTCCTTTATCTTTGCTTTATTTTCCCTTTTTAGCTTGCTCTACATTACATAATCAGGATTGTACTGATGCGCCTCTAAACCAGATGCATACCTGCATATATACACACGTACAGCTACAAAGGTTGGTGGGGCGTAGAACACTGTAGTACACTTTGTAACCTTCCAAACTGTTGGGCAGCGATTGATTTGCCATACAACAATTTACTTGAATATCAAAGTATATCGTTGCTTAATGTGGTCATTCTCCTTCTGGTAACACGATAAAGACATCATATAAAACATTGTACTTGGCGTTTAGAAGCGCTTTGGTGGAGGTGGTTTGAAAAATATCAAGAAAGCATCCAACAATGTTTTCCAAGGCAGAATATAAGAATAAATCAGTAAGCAGCATAAAAAATTTTAAAAAAATGTTCCGAATCGCTTGAAATATATTAATCATTTTTTGAAACTATTTAACAGTGGGATGAGGGATCGCTTGCTTGAGGTTGAAATGGCGTTTACTGCAAACCGCAACACCTTAGTTGTATGCTGCGATTATGTATCTTACATGGCTTCTATGTGTTAAATTCACAGTCCAGATTTATTGTTCTTAACAAGTGCAAACTTTACACTTCCCCCCACCCACCCACCCCAACCTAACCCCCCCATATCCTCCAATTAAAACATTTAATTATTATGTCTGATGGTAGCAAAATTTGTTATCTCACAACGTCATGACGTCATTTCGTAAAAATCTCACGCCACACTGTGGCGTAACATTCAATCCACCATACTGGCATATCATTTAGCTTGCCACGCTATAACGTTAATACTTAGCTAGCCACAGTGGCGTAATATTTGACTCACCACGCTGTGGCGCAACTCTTAAATCATACAATGTGACATAACACTAGCTGCCCACATAGTAGACTAACACTTAGCAAGCCACATTACAATGTCATAAAATACAGTTAAGCCTTTGAAGTTATGAGATAAATAGAATACCAAACTCTTACTGCATTCATTGGACTTAACCCCCAACCCCCCCCAAAAAAACTATGAAACTCGTTGAATAATGCATTATGCCACTCGCTGTTCATTTCTGTCAACTCCTTTTATAAATTTTAAAACAAGTAAACGCTGGTGCAAGTTCATCCACTTTTTATATCAGCCAGGATCTTGCAGGCAAATACATTCATTATATTCAAGAAATTTGAACTTGAAAACGAGCTTGGGAAAATAAATTTGATTAGTGTACTGAGTACATTGCCTTGTGAAAAATAGTGACCGTAACAGAAACCTTACTAACACATAAAAGATTTCTATGTATCTGGTGATAGTATATACATTCTTTCAACGGTCACATGTTCCGTGAGAGAAGGAGAGGGACAGGATGAGAAGAAGAGTATGTATGTATGTATGTATGTATGTATGTATGTATGTATGTATGTATGTATGCATGACATAAGGCAAAATGGGTATCAAAGAAAAAGAACATGTAACGGCAAAAAGTATATAAATCCCCAAAATGTATGATTACAATTTGTTTTAACATATAAACCACATTCCCTCAGAAAGTTCAACAGTTTCTCAGATGTTATACAACCATGACATAAAGTCGATATACTCGCAATTTAAGAAAAGACCTTGTATGTCTTATGTATTGTTAAAAGAACTTTTAATTCCCTTTATTTCGCCCTGTGATTGATTGGTGTAGGATGGGTTGCAGAGTATACAGGTTGGTCATTGCACTTCAGATGTGCACTTATAAAAATAAAAATACTGCCAGCTCCACTTGGTCATTTTCACTTCCTGTACTTAAGAGATAAATTGTGAAGAAGAAAAAAAAGAGCCGATGACTTCTTTTTTACATTTTATATATTTGGTAATCATTCATTTCACTTTCAGAAGCTGGTATTGTCTAGTCTGTTATGTATATCTATAATTTTTGTAATTTTTATTCATGGCTGTAAATTGTGGTGATTATATATAGCTGGATTTGGTGTACGTGCATAGGGTCTATTTTAAAATATTAAAGAACGTAAAATTGCAGGATCTATAAATAGATGCTTACGTATGTATTTAAAAGTTACTAATAATAACATTATTAGTAAATATGTTGTCAAGATTCGTCTCTTTTCCGATTGGATAGGTCGGTCTGGTTGTATCTTAGAAGAATTTAGTAGAAGAATTTAGTTAACTCCAATTTGATGATTTAAATCATGCGAGTTCTTCTACGATGTTGGAAATTTGCGATTCGTCACGTAGATAGTAGTGACAATATGCGTGTTTTAGTTTCTCGGCTGTATATAAATGGCTCGGACTGGCCACATTTCTTATTCTTATTGATTGTGTTCTTGTTTTAACATCAAGTCTGCAGACGTGTTTTATGTTGTATTTAGATATTATTTGAGAGGAAATATATTTGTTAGGATTGTTCAGTGGAAATAGAAAATGTTCATTGGACTATAATATTATTCTGGAACTATTGTGAATTATTCAAAGAGCCTGGACAACACCATTTTGACAACGTCACAATTCTTGGCGGACCAGTATATTTCCGGTTCTGAAATTTATACGGAACTTTATATTCTTTTGGACTTTAATATAACTTTTTTCAGAATTATTTTTGATAATACTCTACGTTTCTCTTACAGTTTTATTTTATTTTATAACATCGATAATTAAATTGTTTGTTAAGTTTTACAAAACTTAGTTTATAACAAGTCTGGCAAAATTAATTTTCCCCATTTTAATTACTGCTAAATATAGTGTGCTGCTGACTAATCCAGGCTGATTTTTTTAGTCCAAAGGAGCAGTCATTTTGATTATCTGTGTGCTTAGATCATGTCCAAAGAAATTTCAACTACAACACATGAAAGTAACATATAGGTATACCAACATTCTCTCCATTGTACATGTTGCAAATGCAAACAACTTCACCTTACACCTGCCACTCTCTCAGAAGTCCATAATATCTGTTGAGCACTCCCATATTGATGACAAGGAGGAGTGGTGACGAGATAATAATGATGACCACTAGTAGAACCGAATAATTAATTTTCCATTACAATCCCAATGCATCTTATTAGGAGTCTCAGCTTTGAACATGTCAAGATCTGATATCTCCACTGTTTGATGCCTTTGAAGTACAATATGATAAACTATCCATCGTCTTCAAATAAACGGTGACAGTAATTATTCACACAAGAATCGGATAAAGAATACTGGACTATTCTTCTTTTCTAACGTTCTACAATCTTGTATGTCCCAAAACTTGGCTTTCTTTCTAATTTTCCAAACTGTTTCTTCTATGTTCCATAGTGACGAGGTGACTGCTTCTTTTTAGCTCCATACTGATTTGGTGACTTTTTCTTCAGCAGCAGGAAGTGTGAACAAACCATTTCTAGGAGCATTATTTCGCGAAAATAAAGCTTCCTACGAAAATGAAAATACTAGTATCAATAACACTAAACCGAAACCTCTACAGAGGGTAAAGAGACCAAAATTTCAGACTGAACTAAAGTTCCTACGACGGGTGAAAAAATACAAGCGTCACCGAGACTTCTAATTTTTTTTTTTTTTTTTTTTTTTTTTTTTTTTTTTTTTTTTTTTTTTTTTTTTTTTTTTTTTTTTTTTGCGTCAAATATATATTTACCCGGGAGTCCCCCCTCAAGGGTGTGTGAATAAAAGTAACGCTCGGGTGGCGTAATTAAATCATTATTATATCAATAATAACGCTAACCATGGAATCTCATACAACTAAACTCAACAGCAATTAGAGGCAATTATAAAATATCCAGTTCGTGATTCTGTCAAACAAAAATTACAAGAGCGTCAGGAGTCGCAAGTGGAATTTACAGAAGGCGCAGAACAGTTATTCAAACCAATTACAAAGGCTACCGAAGGAGTTAATAAGGCTACCGTGGGTCTTCTTCCCACGTTGGAGCAAACCGATGAAGCAACTGGAAAAATATCAAAAAGAACTAAACAAGCAAAAAAGATTCTAAGAGAACTTCCAGGTGAAATAGCTGCTGCTCAACCACAAACACAAACGCAAGAAATACTTGAGCAGCTTTGTTCTGAAGTAGCCGATATAAAGGATCTTATACTAGAACCAGAACCAAAACCATAACAATCAAAAGAAAAAATTGAGTTGAATAATAAATTTACCAAAGGTGGTATTCAATTCATAAAAAAAATTAAAAACATGAATGAATTGTCTGCGCTTGCCGTGGTAGGTTTTGATAACAAAGGCAAACTTTTAAAACCCAAGTGTGTTAATCAGGCTGTAAGTCGTGGAAACTGGTACAAATGGATATTTAGCATACATTACGAAATTGATCAGGCCCGAAGCAATGATACAAGATATATTGCATTTAGTAATGGAATAGATAACTATCTTGCATAGTTACAACCGCACCAACAACAACCTCCTCAGCCACAACCATCGCCGCCACAATCATCATCTCTTCCAAGAGCTAAAATAAATATAGCAGATAAATTTACGTATTGCCGCTATCAGGGATCCAGACCAAATAATAGATACTGCAACATATGGATACGATAAAAGAGAGAGATATGTTGTTGTTATAGGGTTTAACGCCATTTTTCAGCACAAGATAGGCTATACATGGCGGCCAGTATTAATGGTGGAGGAAGAACCCTGGAAAACCCCGGGAAGAACCACCGACCCACGAGAAGCTACTGGCAGGCTTTCTCACATACCCACGTTAGCCGAGCCTGGACTCGAACTCACGCAGACAGAGGTGAGATGGCAGTGATCCGTAACGATCAGCGCTTTAGGCCACTCGGCCACTCGGGGCCCCGAGAGAGATATGTAAAATCCAAATATGTTAACAGTATGAAACCTGACAATTGGATTTTAGATTTATATCTCGTCGCTAATAATATTCAGCAGGTCAGACGTAATGATGAAAATCTTGCTAGATTTAAACAGGAAGTACAACAAAAAATAAAATCAGACTTAGCAGCAGCTGATGAAGAATCGTACGAGTCTGGAAGTGGTCTTGTCACTCGAGGAAGTGGCCTTATTACTTCATGCCCCAATAAAGTCCTTGCCGACGTGGACAGACTAGAAATTCTTATTGAAGGAAGACAAGCAGGTAATAATTCCCCAGAAATCATTAATAAAGCAGCTGCTATTTGTTAGAGATTATTCAAAGCCGGTATCATGGACATTAATGTTTATCCGTCTTTCATTGATGAAATTGTTGATGATTACCACGGTGATTGGGGGTATGCAATTAGATCAGTGACTACAAAATAAGATGATCATACATAATGCTCAACGTGGACCTGTAATGGTCAGGGTGATACATTCGCGATTACCTACGTATAAAGCGATCTACGGGGATGAACTCGGTGATGTTGTTCAGGGTCTGTTTAGAAGGATAGCCCCAAAAGCAATACCGATTGCAAAGTAACTGGGAATGAAAGCTATTGATGTTGTTCGTGATAAAGGTATTGGTGCTGTTGGTGATGTTGCTAGTAAAGCATTCTCGGCAATCAAAGATAGACTAGCACGATTAATACCCAGACCGCAAGCGGTCCGACCGCAGCCAGTAAAATTACCTAGCATCGAAGTTATGCCTGCAAATGTTAGTAAAACAATAAATCAAGCTGCAAATCAATAACTAACAGAGTTGGCTGGTGTACCCATGTCAGAAATATATATATATATATATATATATATATATATATATTATATATATATATATATATATATATATATATATATATATATATATATATATAACTTCTAGTTTGGTCTTCGTGTTAGACGATAACAAGTATAATAAAAATGTTCAAGCGTGTATCTGATCCCGCATTCGACATGGATGCGCCAGTCCTTAAAGATGAATCGCGTACGTGATTACCAATATTATTCTTATGACGCACGAGAGCCAAATCAGCGTGGGCGAATTGAGCTGCAAGTTCAGGATACAAGCAGACATTTCTTACCCGCTAAAGCATTTATTGAAGTACAAGGTGAAATTCTGAAAACAGATGATACTGAATGTGGAGCTAATATTAGAGTTGGTTTTGTTAATAATGGCATCATGGCTTTGTTCAACAGTGCTACGTATGGCATCGACGAAAGAAATATTGAATCATGCCTGGAAAACGTCGCCGTTGCCACGACGATATTGGGTCTAGCAAAGTACAGCGATGATTATTCAAGATCAGTTGATCCATCAATGAAGTCTGCAAAGGATACAACTGATCATCCAGAAAATAGAAACGTGACACTGAATGCCGCTCAGGACGCAGTTGCATCAATGAATGAAAATTTCAACCCTGGATTCGCAGCGCATCGATCAATGCTGAAAGGTGGAAGTAGAAGATTTTTATGTGCAATTACACTGTCACATATCTTTTGATTTTGCAGAAGTGTCAAAAAGTTTATTCTCGGGGCCAAGCATACAGTTGTACTTGTAAGAAAGGCTACCGACGATGATGCAATCTGGCACCTATCGCTGAGGCAGGTAAAGTAATGCTGACAAAACTTTCATTGTGGATGCCAATAGTGATACCGTCACTCGCTGAAGAACAACGGTTGCTCTCTTTTATGGACTCAGGTGGTAAATCAACATTATCATGGTTGACGATGACCACAGACAGTGTTCAAAGTAAACATTAATGGTTTATTCACATGGCAGATAGCATCACAGCAAGGTGTTTCTGTGCCGCGATATACATTTGTTGCTTTCCAAGATGCTGCACGAGTAACTTCACAAACCCACAGTACAATGATATTTGACAAACTTGGTATTACTGAAGTTTCACTGAGAATAAATGGACATCAAGAACCATCCGAAGACATATTATTGAATTTTGATAACAATCATGTCGCACGTGCATATCATCGTTTGATGGCATTTATGGGACGTGATCAAAATGTTGATTCTGGTCTACAAATATCACAACTATATTTTACAATGCAAAATCCAATTTATTACTTTTCGCTGGAACACCTGGACTTATTAAGACAATCTGTCGTTGATATACACTTTCGAGCTCATGTGGCAAGAGGAGCTATTGCAAATTACAGAGCAATCGCTGTTTTACTCTTAGATAAAACAATGCTGCTTGAAGGTGTTGGTGGATGAATGAGAGTCATTGATGCCCAAGTGGAAAACATATAAATTAATCGCTCACGATATTATAATGTCATATCATCATGTTAGTGTTACTCTGACTCCTGGTCAGATTAAAAAGCTACAGTCAGCAACAGAAAGGAACTGTGGAATAAAAATATTGCTAAATCAGAACAGATCGCAGGTGGTTCAAATAAACTATCACTGACAGAACCGGTGGTATATTTCCACTTCTCGCAGCTATACCAGCTTTGATAGCCTCTGCAGCTCCAGCTGTTGCAAAAGCAGCTTCACTTGTTACTGTTGGAACTGCTGCTGGGATGGCATTAAAGAAAGCAACAGGACAAGGAATAAAAATTTCCAAAAAAGGGCGGGTCTAAGATTGCCAGGAACTCCTCATTCGTGCTACGGTCATTCCGCTCGCGGATCGGGTCTGAGACTCCCCGGGACACGTCGCTGATACTTCCCATGTCTAATTTTGATTTACTTGATGCTGCTAAAAAATTAAACATCAGAACCTGTTTTTATGAGTGATCAATTACCAAAATAACCAAATATCTAGAAGACTGGTATCATTAATCTCGATGGAAGTTCTGGTCCAGATACTCATTGGGTTGCATACGCGATTGATCCACGTGGAATTATTTATTTTGATTCGTATGGACTGGCACCACAGAATGAATTTTTAAAATATGTCGGCAGAGTGCGAAGCATTCCAATCTGGTATTCAACATTACCAACACAGACAATAACTGATCCGCCAATATGTGGCCGTGAAGTACTCGCTGTGCTCGACGCTGTGTCATCATCAATAACACCAACTCATAAAGTCGTGCACGAGTATACCACGTGGTCCAACGTTTAAAACAGGTCTTAGTGTAATATACAATGGTAGAGTCTTACTCAGGGCAAACCCAAAGGTGACTTATCTAAATATGCAACCCTTGACGAGGTCAAGAATGAGTTCTCTAATCTTTTGAGTCTCGCAAAATGAAGTCGTTGTTTTTCAGGATAAACAAGGACGGTTAAAGACGAGCAATATCCCGTTGACAGATATTATTCTGCGAGTACCAGATGTGACCGAAGATAACTTAGTGGTGTTTGCTAAAAACGGTAAAATTAAAAGCTCAGAAGAATCAGTTCTAACACTCATGGGAGAGATTACTGTACGCATCAGAAGAATTGGAGATATTATGTATGGTGATCTCAACATGAGCAAAAATACAATTACCAACGTGAGAGAACCCAAATCAGATGATGATGTGGCAACAACAAGATACGTTGACAACAATGACGCCACGATCAGAACAGAGATCGATGATCGTTTACTATCCGCCGGTGATACAATGACGGGTTCTCTCAATATGGTTAATAATAGAATTAGTGGTCTTAGAGAACCAGAATCAAACAATGACGCTGCAACGAAGAAATACGTCGAGAATAACAACATCCTGATAATGGCATCGTTAATGACAATCAATGATGGATTGGCAACATTCAGATCTGATTATACTATTCACGTAAACACGTTTTTGAATTTTCGCAGAAATGTAAATAGATCCATTAATGAAATTTTGGGAAATCCAGCAGTCAATGACATTAGGCTTTCTGAAATCAAAAAGATTACCGATGACATCAAAGAGATTACCGATCATTCAACCCATGCACATGCAGTAGCGTCTGGATCATTATTATGGACACCACTCTAAAAATTTATCAAACATCGCACCAAGGTTACCGGCGTGTGCAGGTTTTCAGTAATCGGTGTTACAACTTTTACAGTATCTACCACAATTTCACGGCATTCTCCAGTCGACACATCTTCTTGTTGTACTATTGGTGTATTGAATTCGTCGCCATCATATCACCTACTTAAAACTTAGCAATATACATAATGAATCAATCGATTGATGTTGCAGCGCAACGTTTTAGATACGAGCATGTGTGTTCATGGCATACCCAACTGAAAAATATCATCGACGAGTATACAGTAAAACAAAAAATAAAATACCGCAGACGTGTCGTTGTTACTGATATAATTGTGTACTCTGCATCCACGGTCATCTATGGAACAGTAACGGTCATCGGCGCATTGTCAGCGTCATACGTAATAGCACCGGTGATAGGAATTGGTGTTTCAGTTGCAACAGGAATTGCTTGTATTCTTAATATCATCGGGAAAAAAATATCCACGTGCGCGGTTGATAAATTACACGAATATACAATAAAGTTACGCTAGCACATGCAAAATTATCTTCGTTGATATCATCAGGTCTGAACGATGAAATAATATCAGATCAGGAATTTACAGAAATGATTAATATTTACCATGAGGCAATGACAACGACAACGACGACGAAAAACGATATTAAACCCCCGATAATAAACAATAATAATGTCGTCATCAGAATTACTGCAACAGATCGTCGCTAATACGACTCCGTCAAAAACCACGATGATATCAGCAAGCTCAACTAATCCTGAGTTCAGCGGTAGCTTTCCAACTGCGATTCCAGCGAAGGAAATAGCACTAGCACAAATGCGAGTATATCATAGCTGGCCAAATATTAGATCAAAGTCATTCGGTGAGTTGCAAGCAAATAATTCATTAGTGTTTTCGCATAAAAATAAACCCGATGGAACACCAGACTGTAATGTTGTGAGTATTCCTTCGGGCAGTTATAAGATCGAACAAATCAACGATGAATTCCAGCGCATAATCAAATCTATCACAGGAAAAGAGTCCAAGATCGCTGTCACTGTTTACGAACCAACGTTATCAGCCGCGATAGAAGTAAATTCTTTGGATTATGCCGTCTTTATATATATCAGTCGTCGATCCGAACTGTGTTAGGATGGCCAGAGATAACACCCGTTTATCAAGGACCACCAGAACCTCAACGTGGCGATTATACCTCAGACGGAAAAGAGTATTTTGGTGTAAGCTTTATAAGATATGGCGACCGTTCTTACATATGGGCTTATGTGAGCGCGAGTTTCGCGCCTAAACCAAATGCTAGACTTGATAATAATGGAATTACAACATATATATTCTGGGAGTTTAAAATCGATGTTACTGGTAATGAGAATAAATATCGTTTCAGATATATTAAAGATTTATTTAATGATATTGTTATCCAATATAATGCGAGTATAGATGAGCTACGCAAGAAATTTGCCAAGTACGTAATAGAATATTCAAATGAGAAACTTCGTGAGGAAATTATTTCACAGATAAAACACACAGATAAAATCGAGGATGATCTTGAATCTTCCAACCGTAAACTTGTACAGTCTGTTATTGATTCAACCGACACATTCACCAATAATATTATCGAGCGATCAGTCAAACTAGAATTTTTAAGGGCAATGGCAGTATCTGAGGCTGATTTACCAAAATTTAGTTTTTACGGAAATCTTATCAAAATCATTACTATTATCTCTGAATATTTTCCACAAATCGTTGCCGCATGGAGAAAAATAGCTCCACCGGCAAACATCTTCAAGCACAACAACGATCCATACGGTGTAGGTCGTCATATTTCACCAGGTGTTGTCAACATTACATTGGTGATCGCAGTCAATCTTGTATGTGATGCTATCGATGGAAGTTACCAAGTAGATCTTGAAAAATCCAATCAGGCACAGCAGGGATACATTTTATACACATTCACACCTCAAGTGCTACCTGGATTTTTGATTGTGTTAGAACCTGTTAGTCCGGTTTATCAACGATGTCATAATCCACTGTTGTCACCGATACATTTCAAACTTACTGACCAGCGCGGATACTTGCTTGATTTGGGAGGAGAATTTTTTAGTATAAATCTGTATGTGCGTTCGTAGAACGTCGAGATACTGATAGAGTCAAAGAAAGTAAAAAAATTCTTATAATAAATAATATGTTTCTGAGTTTGTTGGTGGTTATGTCAAACATGAAAAAACAATTATTTGTGTGGTATTAGATATGTACCAGCACGCGAGAGATGTTGTAAAGTTAAGTAAAAATTCCAAACCAGGAGCGCTAACTGGTATTGACAAACCATATTATGAACGAGCATATCCTGTGACGGCAGTTGTTTATGCGATATATCTGCTGAATGATAAACCTACCGTTGATGATCTTAAACCGATAAAACTTTCGATGTTGAATTGTGTTGCTGAGCGAGTTACAGAACATTTTACAAACGCGATACGTGGAAATGGTTTAACGGATTTATGACGTAAAAAGAGAAATGAGTGGGCTGAGCGTGTCAAGGAACATGGAGCTACGATCAACGACATTGCATCTGGAAAAGAAATTAAAATTTCCGATAAGAGTGAAACAATAACCGGCAAGAAAGGAGCTTCGATAGAGATCATTGATCATAACGCGCACGCTTGGACTATGGATGTAACAATATTTCCACGAGACAGAACTATCAAATTTTATGACAGTGATATTTTTGACCTGATAAGTGAGGTTAGTAAAAGCTATCCTGTATCTGTAAGATTGTTTCAAAGTTCCGAATATGGAAATTATGATCAGTTTGTACGACCTAATGGAGATATTTATCGATCTGAGTTCCTCCACGAGAAAATGAATTTTGCGTCAGAATACACCGATGATGTCGAACGTTTATTCGGTAATTGTTTCACTGTTCCGTCAGTTGCTGCTCACTTTGCTCAGGAGAAAAATTCGTGGTCGCCGACAAGATCGGAATTTCTTGAAGATGTGAAGCTAAGCTGCCTCGAATACGGACATGGAGGATTGTGGGATTATAGGGATGTTATCTCAGTTGATATGGTTGCATGTTATCCTGGAAGTTCTCTTGGAATGGAAGAATGTGCTGAATATTTTAAGAGATTTGGACATCTAACACACCAAATGACCAGAGTTGCGATAAATGGACATTTACCAGATTTTGATTTGACTGTATTTGCACGTATTGAATCGTTCTCGTTCACGGAAAATCTCCTTCCGATTGTTTATGTCTGGTTTGGTCGTCATTTTTCAGAAAAATGTTGGACTCCAACAGTGCTATTACGATATATGTTTGATAAAGGAATTTTAAAATAGTTAACCGTAAGTGAAGCAATAATATGATATCGTCCACAGAAACAAGTCTAGTTACCAAAACCCGTCGAGGATGAGAAAACTATTCTTGATATAATCTTTGAGCGCAATCCCGATGAAATTGAATGCGATAATAAACTTGCAAAGGATCTCGGCAGAAAAATAATCGGTAAATTTACTCAGGATGGTTCATGTAATCATAAACAACACTGTTGTCGACTAATCATCGACGATGCTGAACTTGATTTTATAATTACTGATACAACAGAGAAAGGCACATTCATAAGCCGGAATAATGCTTACTTGTCGGACGGAACTAAATTAGGTACAATTGTGAGCTTTATTGATGGTGAGTCACCACAGTTTACTCATTTAAGATCTTTGATGTTAGCGTATGTTTCGATAAATTTATTATCGATGGTAAACAGATTTCCTGCTACCGGGTTTAGATTTGCCACAGATTCATTTTATATAAATAAAAAATATGCGGATTTGTTAAATATTGGTACCGATGCATCATGGGGCGAATGGAGAATAAACTGAGAAAAGATACTTAGTTATTCTGAATCAGCCGACGTTGAATCTAAGGATATATACCTCATGAATAATCAAATATCAGCGTTGTCATCAGCACCATCGGTATATGATCCCACAGCTAGACATAAAACTGTTTATCTTAACGGGTGTGGTGGTTCTGGTAAAACAACGTGTGCGATTGAATTATTCCTGAACAGTTGTTCAGAAACGGTTGTGTTAACTCCAACTCATCGGCTCGCCAGAAAAATGAGCGAAAGTGGAGTAAAATCTCAGACTTATTACAGTTTCTTTAGATAGAAAGGAGATGACTTCTGAACGAATGGGCGAAAAATACATCCCTAAGATCGTTATTTGGGATGAAATATGCACAGTGTCTCTAGATATTTTAAAAATATTTCTTGATTGGTTATTGACTCGGAATACTGCTGTTATTATATGCAGAGATCATGGTCAACCACCACCTTTTGTTGGATCATCTCCACATGAATGACTATAAACATTCGTAGATTATTATGAGGAAATAAGTGATGATACCGAGCAATTGATCCAGAATTAAGAGAGTTTAAGAAATTAATCAGACTACAACCAGACAAGATTCAGTGTGAAATATATGGAGTCCTGCTGATTTGATAGTTGAAAGTAGAAGGATAGTTCGTGATTCACTTCAGCAGCAATTATTTCTGTTACATAAAGAAAAATTTTCAAATCTACTCGTACCATTATGTTTTCGACCAGCAGATACGCGACGGCAAAATATCGATGTTGAAATTCCTGGGTTGGAGGAAAAACAAAATCTTGTGTTAAATGATATTGTTTTGGTTCCTGTGAATGTTGTTGAGAGATGGATCAATCTCCACGGACGCTCGGATATGCTATACCGATTCATTCGTCACAGGGATTAACTATTTCCGATACAAATATTTGGATTGTTGATGATCGTATTGAGTGGTCAAATTTAGTTTATCTGGCAGTGTCTCGAGTCAGAAGAATATCTCATCTGCGGAGTGTTATCATACACTTCACAGTAAATAATAATCAAACTACCGGCGACACCGATGATGTAGTAAGAAAAAAATTAGATGGTTATAAGTAGTGTGATAGCGCGATTTTGATCTCGATGCTGAATTTATCATGACACTGAAAGAACGACAGAATAATCATTGTGCGTTGTAACACAGTAATATTGTGGCAGTATTCAAATAATAATCCAAAAAATTCACCGTGGATAGAATTAATAGTAGTCTTGGTCACATACGCGAAAATGTGATGCTGACCTGTCTTGAATGTAATCGACGTAGGGGTGCCAGTTCACAAAAGTGAAGTCGGTGGTAATTGTGTATCTTCAGGAATTACTTGTAACTGTTTACGAACAAATCGACGCTGAGGAGCATTTGAATTTAGTGTGTTGATTGCAGGTCTACCCGTGGATCTTACCACACTCGAAATTTTATGTGTGGTTACACTCCAGATTGGATCAGTCGCTCTTTTTTTTTAACACCTTCAAGTTCACCAGGTTCATATAAATATCTGACAGTCACATTACCTAATACTGGTTGTTTTGAGAAAGAGTCATGTAGTTGTATTGGTATATGTTTTTTTGTGATCGCATTGATTTCAGAGATGTTCCACGAGTAATTTCATTATTTAACGCAGATATCAGACTTGGTAGTCTTGTAACCCATTCACGATGTCTCTTGTCTTTCTGAACTTTATTCAAGGATATTTCCCGCGTATACTGATATTCAAACAATCGCTCAGCAAGTGTTCGATTAAATTGTTCAACGATTGCCTGATCGCGATGAATTGCGGTGTTTCCTCGTCTGATTTTGACGTTATGTTTTTTCATCATTGACGTTACTGCACCAAGAAATTCTTTGCCAGGATCAACCTGTTGCAACTGTGGCCATCGTAGACCGCCACTTTGATAAATTCGTTCAAACGCAGATGCAACTTCAGTTACTGTTTTAGTTGATAGTGGTTCTGCTTCCTTATATCTACTTGCAACGTCAACGACAATCAACGCGTATTTGTATGTGCGTGACTAACCTCTACCAGTTTTAATAGTATCATGCGGTAAAAATAAAATGTCTGCCTGACGAACCTCATTGGGAGTGCTGACATCAAAATGTGCGTGCTGAATTTGTTCCGGTGGTGGTAGATAAATTTGCCATATTGCCTGTCGTGCTAACCAATCTGCAGCAACAGAACACGTGCAACACCTGCCGCATCAGCAAGTATACTAATCGCAGCTCTACCTCTCCAATATCCTCTTGGGCTATAATAAATCGATTCCATTATTATGATAATAATATGCCGCCTAATTACCAGCCCCTAGCACCAGTTTACCTTTCATCGCAGATTTTACTATGAAGCTAGCAAGTTTTTCTCTGAGAGATTTATCTTTTATGGAATTTAACGAGATAATCAACTTCACATCTGCAATATGTCGTTGTTGTAAATCTTTATTTTCATACGCGACATCATGAACGTGGAACGCTTGATCAATCGCATTTATTGGATACTCTCCAGGTCTTGGTTGGTCTCGTTCGTCAAGTCGGATATCAAGTCGGGTTCCAGAACCACAATAATTATAGTGCTTTTCACCAGGATACTTAGCCCATGGAGCTCCTGGTAATTTTCCCAGTGAAGCTGTGACATCTCCGCCTGTTTTATTAGAGATAAATTTGTATTTTTTTGTATCACATTTTATACACTTGCATGTAAGTGCACGCTTTTTATTCCTTGTCGTTATTGTTGTTAATCCAATGGTGGGGGTGGGTGCTCTGCATCGAACACAATATAAATTCATATTATTTATTAGGTTTGTACAAAATGGATATCATTGATTTTTTTAGCGACACGAAAGCAAGAACCAGTCAAACATCATCCAGCGCTACAGAATTCTATCAGAGCAATTATCATAGGTCCATCTGGGTCTGGTAAGATGCAATTGTTGTTTAACCTGATAATGAGATGGATAAAATGGAATAAGTTGTATTTAGTGGCACCATCTGTAGATGATCAGCGATGCTACAACGTGCTTAAAGATTTTAATGGAAACGCAAAATTGTTGGACGAGGACGGTAATGATATTATTGAGTTTATCACCGATATTGATGTTGCTCCATCTGTGGATGATCTTGATGGATGTATTAATAATCTTGTAATATACGATGATGTGATGCTGGACAAACAATCAAATCCAGCTCGGATAATCTCTCGAGGCAGGCACAAAAACACCGATATATATATATATATATATATATATATATATATATATATATATATATATATATATATATATATATATATATATATATATATATTATTCAGCGATATACGCAAATACCAAAAGTGATCAGAGATAAATACAATCATCTGATTTTTTAATGGAGTCGATACACATACTCTGCGAAACATTCATCAGACACGGTGTTCAGGGGACAAGGATATGATTAAATTCAGAAATTTCTTCTCGCGCGCTCAAGCGATTCCTCATGGATTATCACGATAAATTTACATGATCCTCGGTCGCGGTATCGCGTAGGTCTCGATAAAATTTTTGGTTGAGAGACCAATTGCTTTGTTTCACACACCCTTGAGAGGGGACTCCCAGGTAAATATATATCTGAAGCACACACACACACACACACACACACACACACACACACACACAATAAACCGATTAGAAGTCTCGGCGACGCTTGTATTTTTTCACCCGTCGTAAGAAGCTTCATTTCAGTCTGAAATTTTGGTCTATTTTCCCTCTGTTGAGGTTTCGGTTTAGTGTTATTGATGCTAGTATTTTCATTTTCGTAGGAAGCTTTATCCTCGCGAAATAACGCTCCTAAAAATGGTTTGTTCACACTTCCTGCTGCTTCCTCTTAGTTCTATAGTGACGAGGCGATTGTTTCTTATTAGCTCCATAGTGACGAGGCGACTGTTTCTTCTTGGCTACATACTGACTCTTACGTGTAGGCTCGTACAATAATAACAAGAGAAAAGAGTGAAGTCAACAAGCTTTGTATATTTTAACAAAATAATTTATTTCCCTAGAAAACAATGTAAAAATTGGAAAATAGGACTTAGGGTTTGTGAATATAATCCAAAATTTAATCCTAAGAATGAAAAATACAAGTCCTATCACTAAATAGTTCTATTAGAATCCATCTCGACGACGTTCCAATATGGAAGGCGATGACGTCAGATGTGGTTCTTGTACAAATAGCAACAATTCCTCAATTGAATCATAGTTTATGTTTCCGAATAATTCCAGAATAAACTTCCGCTGAATTTCTTTCTCCCAGAATTTATAAAACAGTACACTCGTTTGGTTTTCTAGAGAATAAATTATTAAATTCCAAAAACAAATGAACTTCAAAAACAATCTGGTTTCAACAATAAAAACCTATCCAGCCTTCAAGGTTTCAAAAATGCAACTGACTGACGAGCGCTCATAAAGGGTATTATATCCACCCAAATTATCATCCCGTTCTCGCGAGATAGATTACGTGGTCTCTTAACACTTGAACAACGCAATAAGAAAAATGTAATTTGTCACGTAGCAAGAACCCCTATCTACTCTCACTCTGAAATAAATTTAAAATAAAACATTGTTTATTCAGACTAGACGAAATGACCTTGGCAATAGCCAATCGTTTTCGCAAGGCGCTTACACTACCGCGGACCAAGGTGAACTAAAAATATTACTCATGTAACAGCTTTTACGTCTTAGATAAACAACATTACTAAAAGAATTTCGAATCCCGTGAAAATAATCATTACAATAAAATGTAATGAAACAAAAATAAAATAAAAGAATTTTAAAACTAACACACAAGCAATTTAATTACATATACGTAACATGACGTGGCGACTGTTTCTTCTTAGCTACATACTGACGTGGCGACTGTTTCTTCTTGACTCCATACTTACGTGGCGACTGTTTCTTCTTGACTCCATACTGACGTGGCGACGGATTCATCTTGACTCCATACTGACGTGGCAACTGCTCCTTCTTGGCTCCATACTGACGTGGCCACTATTTCTTCTCGGCTACATACTGACGTGGCGACTGTTTCTTCTTGGCTCCATACTGACCGGGCGACTATTTGTTCTTGGCTCCATACTGACCTGGCGACTGTTTCTTCTTGGCTCCATACTGACCTGGCGACTATTTCTTATTGACTCCACACTGACCTGAAGCTATTTCTTCTTGGCTCCATGTTGATGTGGCGAGTGTTTCTTCTTGGCTTTATATTGACGTGGCGACTATTTCTTCTTGGCTCCATACTGCGTGGCGACTGTTTCTTCTTGGCTCCATACTGACGTGGCGACTGTTTCTTCTTGGCTCCATACTGACGTGGTGATTGTTGAGACATTTAAGTCTCCTAAATATCATGAGAGTGATGAGTAATGTTAAATGACAGACAAAAAACAAAATGGAAGTTATGTTATTGCATTACTTTCCTTGATATGAATATATTCTTTTGCTGATTTTCAGCAAATGCTGTGCACCTCTTCGCTTATCAAATAGTATCATCAAAAAGGTAATGATGACTAATTTTATGAAAGTTGCAGTTTTTCGTCTTTAAATATCAAAATTGCGGAAATTTCCGTTGCATACTGATGCCGCATGCATGTAAAAAATAATATCTGGAAAATTTATAACATTTATTGAATTGAAAGAAGCAACCCGCTGATTGAATGGAAGTTTGATTTCGTCTGATGATGCTGTATTTTCAACTATATACTCACTGGTGACCTCAGGCGGTGAAAGCCAGTCAAATATAGTCGCCCTAAGGGTTTGTTGTCAGCACGAGTTATATCTTGAAACGTCATGAATACGTGTTTTGGGATTCGTGCGGACATTCACAAAGTTAATTGTTGACAACTCAACTTTAGCAGCAACGACACATACAACACTCCATATAGAATCATCGGAGGTACCCTTTAAAATAACCTTGTGAATATCTCTGCCAAAAATTATATGACTGTGAGGAATTGCGCAAGAACACATTAACAAGCCTCCATAAAGTGTTTTTTCGACGCTGTAAAAGTCCAAGGTTACAATTGCTGTTGGCGCTAATTAAACCGAAAGTTTCAGGATTTCTTTCCGCGTTTCTGACGTTTCCAAAGACATGCGGTTTATGATCTTGTCGTGTCTTTTTGGTGGTTATCGATGCCTAGAGGATGATCGACCTCTGTGTTAAAGACAGGAACAAGCGAATATTATAAGAAAATTAATGGAAGGAATAAATGGAAATCTGGGCAGAGATATAGAATAGAACAGCATGGGTCCCCTGTATACAGAATATAACAATTTAATTAATTAGATACAAAAAAAAAAAATAAAATTGCACATGATCAATTGCTGGATGCACCTCCACCAGAAAATAAATTAGCTCAAAGTTCTGAAATGCAATTAACAGTTCCATTATATATATATATATATATGTAACCAACCAGCATATATATATGCTGCTTGCTGCTCATATATGTATACCTTATATATATATATATATATATATATATATATATATAACAACCCTCCCAAACATTAACTGCCCATTTAGATCTCAGGTTTATCTACCCGACATTATAAACATTATACATTCTCCGCTCACTTAACACACCGATATCGGCAAAGTTTCAACTTATGACAAATATATCAAGAAGTAAAAAAGCTGTTTCTGCAATATTTCAACCCTTGGCCATTTAGATTAACAAAACCCAATCTTCAACCCTGTCCAGTTTCGCGTGACATAGATGTCAAACGGAACCTCATTAATAATCAATCAAGTCCCATCAGATGCATCCAAGTACCAGCAAGAATTGCCTCGGTTTTCTTTCCATCAGTGGAATAAGGTGAGCTGTTGAACAAAGCCATGATGCCATTCTTAACAGAGCCAACCTTGGGATCGGCAGCGTAGTTGTTATCGTTGTCCTTTATCATTTTTTCTTCCATTTCCTAGAACGCCTTGCACGGGAGAAAATAACACACTTGTAATTCTATTGTCAATGACCTAAGGTCCCTAGCCGGATATGAATAATACTGAAAATCTTTGGTGCTGTTATCTGCCAGCACAGGCGCATCCAGTCCTCAAGTGTGATCGGGTGGAGCTTGAAATTTTGAAAATTATACATTAGTTGTTTAGTCTAATACCATTTGCCTGGCAACCGTAATCCGTTTCCCAATGCCAGATTTGCAATAGTTTAATCAGCTATAAGTTTTTGACAGGCGTCATTGATGATTTACTAACTGGAACTGGCATTGTTGCCGTTAATGGTAGTTAACTGCCTTTGGTGGTAGTCAATCTAGAATCGATTGAACTGTCTGAAATCCCAGATTTATTAAAAGTAGAGAGGACAGCCCGGTAAACGCACATACCTCTAAGCGGGACATAACTTATTGTTTTCTCCCCCCACAGTGATCTTACTTTGCTATCCTGGATTTATCCTTGAATTTAGATTGAAATTTTAATAGCCAAATTAATGTTTACTTTAAAAAGCTTTGTGTATATTTTTGTAATCTAATTTTGTTATTATTTGGAGTTTAGTTGTCTGAATTGTTTTGTGAGGTTACAACCTGTTCTCTCTTCCATTCCGTCTGAGTTAGCTGAACTCGGGTCTATGCACATATCTGAGGCCGAATCTAATTATTCATGCAGGGACATCTTACTCACAATGTGGTTCTTCAGTTTCAGTTATTTTCAGGCTTGGTGGTGGTGGTGGTAGTAGTGGGACGGCGGTAAGTTCGTCTGATTTTATTCGTTTCATTTTCTTGTTTTGCTTTTATTTTTTCTTCATCTTTCCGTTTTCTTCTTTACAATTTCCTCATTTTGCATCTCATTTGAAGCTCTCGGTTTTGTCTCTCCATTTTTCTTCGTACTATTTATCGTTCTTTTCTCTCTTTTTCTTTAATTTCGTTTTACTCTTTTTAGATTTTTTCTGCTTCTATTCTCCTCTTTTCTTCTGGTGTTTTTTCTTCCGCTTTTCGGGTTTGTTCTGTTTGTTTCTTATTCTATTTGCTTTTCTGCTTCTTGGTTTCATTTTTCTTCTAGTGTTTTCTTTTCTTCTGATTCGGGTTTGTTCTCTTATTTCTTCAGTCCTTTCTGTGACTGTTCTTGCGAGACATTGGAGTGTTTGTCTGTGCCTTCGAACAGACTAAGTCTATTTTGCCGTGCGAACATCAAAGTCTGGATGTGACATTGCGGTCCAGTCGCCACACTGCTACGCATTATAAATTCTCAAATTGTTTGTTATACCCTTCCCGGGACCTGTCCATGTTCTCTGTCCGTTTCATCCAGCGCGAATTATTCAGGGCACCGGTATTTGTAGAAGTTTTGTAATATTAATATATATCCGTTTAATAATAAAGTAGTACTAACATTAAATCCCAATTTTTGTATAGACGAGGGTCTACGCATTTTTATAAAAGAAGTGATTTTATTTTTAAAAGTAATAACAGTGAAGCAAAGCAAAAATCCAGATTTGCAGAGAATAATAAACAATATCACTACAAATTATGTTCGTGACTGCCAACGGGGCCTGTTAAATATCAAAGTCTTTGTGAGAGGTTATGTGTGTGTGTGTGTGTGTGTGTGTGTGTGTGTGATTTGGATTTTTAACGTAGCTTTAACAATTTTTCAGTCATATTGCTACGATGTCTGCAGTGTGATATAGTGATGTCTTGCACCGGGGTATCATGCTGCATACATCTGTTTCGTCATGTCCCACCCAGTCACATTATTCTGACACCAGGCCCACCAGTACTAACAATAACCTCTTAATGCTGAGGCGAGGAAGCTGTTAGTAACATTTTTGTAGGTCTTTTATATGACTCGGGCAGGGTTCGAACCCACGACCTCCCTCATCCGAGACCGTCTCGTTAACCACTCAGGCCACCGGAGCAGGTTTGTGAGAGGTTATAAGATAGTTCATAAAACTGCAAAGCAAATTAAGATAACTTCGCTAAACACCTTGCGATATGAACTAAATACGATACCGTTCAGGAACTGCCGCAGATACTATCACATGAATAATCATGGAAAAATTTACGGACTGGCGTTGAGACTATCACATGAATGATCGTAAGAAAACTTACGGACTGGAGAAGAGACTGTCTGATGAATGATGTTAGGAAAACTTACGGACTGGCATAGGGGCTATCATATGAATGATCTTAGGAAAAGTGGGTGAAACTGGAATCAGAGTTTCACTAGGTGTGAAAAATAACTTATCTCAGCAAAAGTAAAATTGGTCATTTGGGAGCGAAACATAACACTCGTTGAAAACAGTAGTTGAATTACATAAATTATTTTGCAGCTTCAGTGGATTAGAATTTAGGTGTAGAATTTTCATGCTTTGAAGTAAGCCGCATGTGAATATTTTCATGCTTTGAAGTAAGCCGCATGTGAATATTTTCATGCTTTGAAGTAAGCCGCATGTGAGTGCTCGTTTATTAGATACGTTATACTTTAAAGAATACTTTTAAAACTAAAATAGGAACATTCGCAGTAAAACTCATTTTCTAAACATTCATGAAAACGTTATAGTAAGTGAATACATATAGATTTGAACATTTGAACATTGCAATGTTTCAACTTTTGATTTTTTATTTTTTTTTTTTTGGTTGCTCTCTAGGTATAACTAATATTGAATAAAACCACTTGCATTTTAAATTATACTTGTACACAATTATGTTCGTACATGTTTGTCCAGTAGAACATCATAAGCAAGTCACGCACGGTTTGGTTTCCAAAGAAGTGCTTTTCCCCGAAAAGTTGTCTACATGAGAATACGACATGAAGTAGTTTAGGAAGGTAGCATAGTTACATTCAGAATTTATTAACACTTGCTCCGCGGTTGGTTTGTAGTTAAACAGATTTAAGTACGCACCTGTTTTGATATGAAAGTAATCGTATTCAAACTTGAAACGTCGGAGCTGGCTGTCAATTAAAAATTGATTCCCTTCCTGATAACGACCGAGCAAGATAGCTAGCCTAGTCATAGTTATCTACCTTTATGGAGAAGAGATACCGTACGTTCTATGAAACTAGTTCAGAAAAATCTGGAAGACTTCAAACAATTTTTGCACAGGGAAAGAGATAAGGGAAAATCAATTAACTTGGTAACAGGATTCGATTATATCTAACACAATTCAACAAACGGAATTAAAACTGTTTTATGGTGCCATTAGTGAATTATGGAGTAATGTAGTAAGTGCAAAGACTATTTTGAGTTATACTACTATTTTATTTTCTTAAGTACAAGTTGTAGAAATAGCCACAACGTAGCGTTAACATTACATATCGTTTGTACCTGGGTGACCCACAATTGGCGCCCAAGAGATGCTGAAATAGCAACAAAAATTGCTGAGGTTGCAAAAGAAGACAACAAAACTTTTAGTAAACCTGTTTCTGACGGGAATAATTAAATAGAACAAAATATTTTTCTCATTTGTAGCATGGAACAAAACTACACATCGTTTGTATTTGAAAGCAATTGTTTCCACGAAGACGTTGAGTACGAACGCACTTGTATATAGTAGGATGCCATGTGCATATTGTATGACCATAGCAGGATATCACACGCATGTTGTATGACCATAGCTGGATATCACACGCATGTTGTATGACCATAGTTGGATATCATACGCATGTTGTATGACCATAGCAAGATATCATACGCACGTTGTATGACCATAGCTGGATATCATACGCATATTGTATGACCATAGCTGCATATCATACGCATGTTGTATAACCATAACTATATATCATACGCATGTTGTATGACCATAGCTGGATATCATACGCATATTGTATGACCACAGCTATATATAATACGCATGTTGTATGACCATAGCTGGATATCATACGCATGTTGTATGACCACATAGCCGACAAGGGGGAGGGGGCAACCGGGGATATATCCACACTTTTTAATTTTATAAAAGAAAAATTTTGCTTGAACAAGAACTAGAAGAGGCCCGGGTGTTTCTTACCCCAGGGCCCGTGATCGCTCTATACGGCCCTGTATGACCATAGCTGGATATCATACGCATCTTGTATGACCATAGCTGCATATCATAAGCATGTTGTACGACTATTACGCAAATCGTCTAACCATAGCCGGATACCATACGCATGTTTTATGACCATAGTAGGATATCATATGCATGTTGTATGACCATAGCTAGATATGAAGAAAGAAAGAAGAAAATAAGAATAAAAAAGAATTTAATAGGAATTAAACAAAAAGAAGACAAAAATAGAGTTTATAATCGCGTTTATTCATCAACTGATGAGACATCCGTCATAACAGCCATCAATGTACAAAACAATTACTAGAACTTTCTTCAAAAACCTTTGGCAACGATAAAAACGAGATATATATTATATTATATATTATACCGATATATTATACGAGATATATATTATATATATATTATACCGATGCTGTACAGATATAACATGTCTTCAACCCTTGGAATTCCAGGGCCCTGTATCAGTAATGCTTCTTAAAGTGCAATCAAAAATATATATGGCGAATTTACTATTGTATTGTCCAACCAAGGACACTATGCTTGGTATGTCGTCGGTGAAATGAATATATCATGTTCAACAAGTACACTGCCGAAGTGTACTGTATATATTCGCGCAATTAGTTCCTCGGATTTAGAGGACGTTTACTGCTACAGAAACTAAAGCGAGGGGAAGGTAAAAGTTGCACTCGAACTGCACTAGAAAACGTGAGGTAGAGAAAGCAATTTAAAAGTTGGGATCACGTTCTATTGCTTAATGAGATGCCGAATTAGCATCATCAGCTTTGAATATATGATGTGCTAGGAGAAAGTTAGCCGTTTTTATGTAGAATTTGTTTCCAATAAGAGTTTCGGTAAATAATAGTTAACGTACAGTATTTCCAAACGAAAACAAACTGAGAATAGATAGCTTCTTCACTGTGCGAATAAAAATTATATTTAATAGTTATATTTCCATTATAAAAGCATACATTTATTTCTCTCACATTTTAAGAAGAGCAGACAGGAGCAACGTTTCTGCCCACTACCATCGATTCCACACTTCAAGGTCTTTTTTTTTTTAAAGAAGTACTAGTATGTTTTAAAATAAACTTGATGGCACTAAGCCTCAGTAGCATGGAATGGTTCTGCCTCCTGTCGTTACACATACACATACACAGGTGTACGCAAGCGTTTATGCAGACACATCTATTTTCAATATACGTCAATTTTATGCCGTGCCAAAGAGCAAACCTTTAGATCTTAATGGTGAAAATGCATACACTTTGGCATTGTTGTTAGATCAAGTAAAAACCTTCGACGTGTCAAGCCTTAATTTCCTTATCGTCAATATCTGGACTTAGAGCTTGAACAGGTTATGTTACAAACAACGTAATGTTTAAAATGCTATAAATGGGTAAAAACAAGTGGCAGTATGGCGACAAGGGAACTTATTGGTATCTTAAGCCATAAAATTCCAGTACGGTCTTGTTACGCAAGAATTATCAGTATTCTCAGATATTAACGGGAAGCCGTTGATGAAAGTAAAACGAATTATAGTCCTAAAATAGAACCCTTTGGAACTTAGTAACCTTGAATGGGTCACTTAAAATACCATTAACAAACATGATGAGTTCTGTTGTTTACTTGTCAATAAAAAAATTCCGTTTGTAAATTTGTTGAAAAACGACACTTTTGGTACACGAGGAATGATAATGTTAAAAATGCCCGTTACACTTCCCCTTGTCGCATTAAATGTTTTTGGGTACAAAAATGACACTATGACGACGGGGAAAGTGTATTGGTAATAGTCTGCCATATTTAGGATTTATAGGGACAATGGAAAATATAATGTTTAAAAAGTACATAGGTTTAACATGGCGGATGGGGGATGGGACTCTCTGGGGACAGGATGTAATATTCTCTGTTAAAAATTTCCATCTTTGACTAACTAAAATCGTCATGTGCTATATATCACCACCACACTTAGAATCAACCCACCACATTTACTCTTCAGCAAATCGTCTTTGAGCGACCAACGCCTACCCATTTACTGACCAAACATATTAGAATGTAAAAGATGGGATATAAAGTAAGAATCTAAATGAAGTATAAAGAAAGCCAATTTCCAGATCTCGCCACAAGTTACCTGATATCGTCTTAATAAACAAAGGAAAACCATATTCCCTTATAACTTCCTTCTCATCCAATGAAACACAAAACTGACACTCCGTTCCACCCAACACGAACAAATAAAATCGGCCATGACGTTGAAATTGCAGATTATACACTTGTGAATCAACATTCTTACGAGATGAGTCCTCTCAAGCAAGAATGTTTGAAAGAAGAAAATCCAGTATTTGCTGCAGAATGATTTCATAGAACCAAGTAAATGTAATTGTAGCTCACCATATATTTTTGGACTAAAGCATATAATACTTTCTGTATGTGTACCGACTATAGAAAAGTCAGCAGCGTTACCAAAACAGATTTATTTCCATTGCCAAGAATCGATGACTGCATTGACAAAATTTAAAATGCAAAATATGTCACCATATTTGACCTTTTGAAAGGATTCTGGCATGTTACATTCAAGGAAAGAGTAAACGAAATATTGGCATTTGCAACTCCAGTTGGACTTTATCAATATAAAATGATGCCTTTTGGCATAAAAAATTCTCCGTCAACATCCAAATGGCTGTTTTGAAACGCCGTCATTAAGAAAAATTATGTAGCAAGTTACATGGAAAATGACGTGCGATTTTTTGTGTGTTGCTTTCTTTTGGACTGCCGGCAGGTTCTTCTACTGGTACGTTCATTGCCTTAGAATCCGCACAGATGGTATACAAGATGCGCATCAGGCAGGAGTGGTTCTGAAAGCCTATAATGTTCTTTCCTGCCTCAGGTAATGACCAACGCTGGAAATGTTCGCCTACGCCGCAGCAGTTTTTTCGCATGGCTTTCAATTGGTCGGTCCCACTGGAGACATTACCGGCAGACGTGCTTCTTTTGTTGTGTTTATTGTGATGTCTCACCAGACGACCATGGTTTTAATGCAGACATAGTTACTCTCCGCGTTCCAGCTGCACGTGTGCTCTGTGTTCCACAAATAAGCAATAACAGGTTATCAAATAATGCTTCAGTAGTAAACTAAAAGGCTGATCCTAAACCAAATGCGGATTCTGGACCAGACCTCTAAGGACCTGCTGGATTAACTTTTCTAGTGATAAAATATTTTTTTTTCTTCAGTATAGTAATAGGTTGATCCTAAATCAAATACTGATTCTAGATCAGAGACCCCACCCCTCTACAAAAAATTGGAGACTTCTAGATTTTTTCATATCGAACAATAAAATATTAATATAAAATATATAATAATCCAATAAGACATGTTGGGCTTGATCTAACAAACAGATTTTATAAGAGATTTGATTCAATAAAATCAGCCTCATGCAATACTGGCATAAAACCTAAAATAATAAGCGACTGTATTTAAAAGGTTGGATATCATATATCACCAAAATATGGATCAGTATGGTTATTCGCAACTGAAAATGACGAACGAATAAGAGGCTGGTCAGACATTTATTGACAATATGGTTGATATTTTATTTGATGATGATATTTCTAAAGCTAAAAGTCAAAAATAAACAGCAGCGGTGACGTTCGGTCTACCATTCCACTGGGGCCCCTTCTGCCGGTAAAGTCTCATAAGATCCTAAGAGTCCCTTTCAATAGACATACCCCCCCCCCCCCAGCGAATTCCTAAACGAAACGAAACTTTAGAAACTCAGAGGGCTGTCTATTTCAGGACTCAAAGCATATATCCCCCAGGCGAATTCCTAAATATCCGAAACCGAAACTTTAGGAACTCAGAGGGCTTTATTTTTCAGTGTAAAGACCTATCTTATGGTTCACAGGCACCTTATAAGACTTTTTTTGTCCGGCGAACATTCTTTCTGAATGTCCCTATGTGGGTACCCTTCAGTGAGGTCACAAGGTCACGAGTTCACATCACCCTGCTGTTTATTTTTGGACACCACAACACATAAACTTATCCTAAGAGATATATAAACTTATCCTAAGAGACGATACAAACATAAACGGGGGATTTACCTACGTCCAACAGATTTTGTACACTCTCCCCATGATGACCCCGAGGAGAGGGCAAAAGTACACCACCACGTGGTTACATGGTGGGAGAGTGTATTATTTTTCTGTTGGGCTTCGTACCCCCAATTATCTTAGAAAAATTTGGTAATCCAGAACCATACCCACCGACATATGCCAGTGATGGGAATCGAACCACAGACCTTCAGTACGAGAATTCCAACATTCCTGCACTGAGCTATGAAATCCGATTACGTATAAATGTTTGAGAAATTACTATATACTTACCAGTTACCTGATTGTGAATAGCATTTCATTTTTCTGATTCTGAAAAACGTTAATCTGAAATCCTACATTTGTACAGAAAAACGAAATCTAAAATATATTACCGTCGACGGATTTTAGTTGTTTATAACTAACAGCCTGTGTATCAGCAACATTTATTGGCGGATAATCTGTTTCTAAACCTAGTACTCGTTGATTTGACATAAACAGATTTCCTGTCATTGTGTCATCAGATTTTTTCAGGTAACCAGATAAATCAATATTGCCGTTTGTTATTGTAGCCGACGAATCTCCTAATGTTGTTCCAAATTTTGTATAATGGCTCATTATTTACTTAATATAACATAAAATGTATAACAACAATGGCAAAGTTAACGACAACGTCGTCACCGATATTAAATTTTGATACAGAGCTGTTGGTGAAACATAAACATAACAATGAACTTCCAGATTGCCATTATCTTATAGTTGGACGAACTGGATCAGGAAAAACAAATTTACTTATGAATTTACTGCTGGGCGATAATTTTAACTACGATATCGAGTTCATATTTATACAATTAATCCACAGCAAGATAAGTACGAGCTACTTAACGAATATAATAACAAACTTCGTGATGATCTTGATGCTGGTGAGGATTTTTTTATTATCAAACAACTAGAAGAACTTGTTCCAGTTAATCAACTTGATTCGTCCGAACATAAGATAGTAGTTTTTGACGATATTCCGCTAAATAATGTAGAAATGAATAAAATAAGATATTTTTCACTATCGCATAATAAGAAATGTAATTCTGTTTATTTAACCCAAGGTTTTTATAATGTTGACAGATTTATTCGGCGAAATACTGGTTGTTTTATATTATTTCCGGGACTGGACAATGTTGACGTTAGAAATATTGCAAACGAGCAAAGTGGCGACGTAACAAACGATAAATTTATTGAACTTTATCATAAAGCGACAGCGGATAAATATAACTTTTTCTTATTTGATAAACTTATACATGATCTAACTAAAATGTTTCGTTGTTTTATTGAAAATTATCTGCAGTAAGTTTTTGTTTTATATAAAATTTATATATAATAAAATGGACAAACGAGCAAAATACAGAAGACATATAGAAGATCTAAAAAAAACTTGCTCAATCTCAGGCAGAATTTAAGCAGCGAGTACAGCAAGCACGACGTGGACAAATAACTGCTGCAGAAACAGCAGCAACAGTTCTCAAACCAGTTACTGAAGCAATACTTGGGAAACAACCTGAAACTAAACCTCTGTCAGAAGAAGAAGTTAAGTGACTACAGGAAAAGGTTTAGTTGGTATTGTTAAAGAAGAACAAGAAGAAGCTGCTGCAAAAATTATTGGTAGATCTGATGAGGAAAGAAGAAGATTGGCTGAGGCTCTTGTAGCAAATATTACTGATCCTGCTGCTAGACGAACTGAACTAAATCGACTGATTAATAATCCACTTTTACTTGAAAGAAGATTAGTAGAATTAATTTCCCATGAGATTAGAAGTTTACTTGGAAAATTATCAGAAAAATTAGAAGATATTGGTGAGAGAACGATAAAGTTTTCAAGTGTTGACGAAAAAAGACGATTTTATCGAGAAAAAGCATATAATAAAATAACTGATGATAATTATCGTGAATTTTTAAAGAAAATGATATAAATGAAGTTGATAATATAAAAACTTGGTCGAAAGAAAGGTATGATAAACTTATTAATGATTTAGATGCAATAATGACAGATGGTCATAAGTCTAATGACGAATTAGAACAAACTAATGAAGAAGATCGTATGACTGAATTTTTTGATAAAATTAGAGTCGGTGTTATTGCTGGAGGAGTATTTAAAAGAACAGCAGATGAGAACAGATACACAGGTTTTGGTAAAAGTTGGAATTTTCATAGGAAATTTAAAATAAATGATGAAAATCGCATAAAAGATGCTAAAAAACTAAAAAAGTATATTAGAACTAAAATACCAGCGGAGACTGAAAAGCCACCAGTTATATCGCCAGGGGAAACTGAAAGTAAAGAGCAAATTTAAAAAATGACAGAAGATAAAATAACAAAATCCGATTACGATACTTTTATGGAAGAAAATAATATTAAAGATGTTGATAATATTAATAAATGGTCACGAAATGAATATGATGATTTTATTAAAAAATTAGATGATATTATAACAATGGAACGAAAGCTTATCATAAAATTAATGAAGCTAAAGGAGAAGATCTTAAAATATTTTATGAACAAGCTAGAAATGGTGTTATTGCTAATAATTTAATATCTACGGCGAAGAAATTTAGATCTGGAAAATCTGAATATGCAAAATTTTATGATGAATTTGAACTTAATGAGAATTTTCGCACGAGTAAAAAAACTGGAACTGGGGTAAAAATATATACATCAACTGCCGAAATGATTGGCAGATTAATGTTGCTGATATCATCAAAGGAAGCTGGAAATATTGGTACTGAAATTGATAATGAAATTATTGACATACTTGATCATTTAAGATCGGAAAATTTATTAACATCTGATGAATACGAAACTTTACCTAATTTTGTAAATGTTGATTTTGTAAATGTCAATTTTGTAAATGTTAATTTTGCATAGTGATTTAATATAAACCAGAACGATTTAATATAAAAAAAATGTCAACAACACTATTACTAGACTCTAGTACGGCCGCGACAGCTAACGCGAAAGATAGCGCAAATTGTTCAGTAAATTATATTCCGCCAATACAACTTGATACTGAAAACTGTATGAAATTGGACTAATTTCATGTACGTGTTGGCATTCCATGGCTAACGTAAAAACTGGAGTAAACGATGAATTTACGTTTTATTCTGGCGCTAGGTGGTTAATTAAAATTCTGCAAGGAGCCTACAACATAGCTGATTTAAATAAGACGATACGCGAATTAATAACATATGTAGATACAGGAGTCACTGACAATTTTTAGCTAACACCAAATTATAATACTTTACGCGCCAGAATAACATTAAAAAATAATTTTGAAGTAGATTTTTCATCAGCAAAAAGCATAGCGTCGCTGATTGGATTTACTCACAGGAAATATGGATCAACCACAGAACAAACTATAACGTATGACGGTGATCTGCCAGTAAATATAACTGACGTAAACAATATTAATAAATTGCTCCATTGCGTCTGAATCTTACTCAGCCCAGGGTAGTAAAGGACAAACGATATATAGTTTCTCACCAGATGTTCCACCGGGATCGCTCAAACAAATTAGTCCGCGGCAAGTTATTTATTATCCGCTAAATGTTGAAAATCAAAGAACGAGTATAAATATGCAGTTGACAGATCAATCTGGACGACAGCTGCATCTGAATAACGAGGTTGTTACTTATTATTTACACCTACGCGTTGCATAGGCGCACAATAACATCGTGATTGGCAATAAAATTATGCAGCCTCATATATAATGAAACAAAAAAAAATTTACCGAAGAAAAATTGTTGGTGGATTTTTGGGAAATATATTTACTAAAATTATTGAAAATGTTCCGGGAATAGCGCATAAAGTTGCACCAATTGCACTTGACGCATCAAAAGCTTTTGCAACTGGAGCCGCATCTGCTGCTGGAACTGCGGTGGGACAAAATATAACTGATAAAATTAAAGGCCAATCAGTACCACAGATTGCGACAATCAAACAAGTTATATCAGAAATCGCTCCAACAAAAGAAACTAAACGTGCTATGATAACAACAACAAAAAACTTTTATCACCAATGGGCGAGCAGATTATACAAAAATTAATATCTAAAGTAACAGCGCAGCAATAAAATTGTTACCGTTAGAAAATTGTTATCGTTAGAAAATCATGAATGAAAATTATATAATCTAATAAATAAAAAATGTCTGTCAAAAATTATCTCGATTTAGCAGAAACTTATGACAACGACAACACCGTAACAGAATTTGAATATATTGAGTATCTCGACGAAAATTCTAATGAGCCAAATAAAGCTGGTGTTAGAACATTTAATACCCGAGACGAAGATGTATTTTTATTACCTCACAAGGCAATGTTGGACGTTCGTGGCCAGATTATGACAGTAGCTAACCCGCCTGTCGCAATTGCAGCTGGAACAGAAGTAGCTCTTATAAATGATGGCTGGTGTTTATTTAAAAGTGCCAGATATCAGGTGGCCAATCAAACTGTCGAAGATATTTCAAGTCACTTACAAGTTGCAAGTACAATCTTAAATATTTTTTCGTTTTCCGACGATTACTTCAGATCGACTGCAACTAATATGATGTGGTTTAAGGATACTGGACGTGGTGCAGCTGAATCGACCGAACTTTTCTCGAAAGGTGTTTTATTACACGGAGCTGATGCCGCTGCAGATCTTATAATTGTAAGAACTTTTCTTATTGTTAATGCAGCCGCACTAGGTATAGCCGCACCAGCTGCAGACGCTAATGTAGACGTTGTAAGAGTCTCGCTTACTGCTGCTTGTAATAATCTTGGCATAACACCGCCAGGTGCAGCTGCGAACGCTGTTGTAATGTTAGATTTAGTTAACGGGACAATTAGCGTAAGAAATGTACGTTATAATGAAGGTTTTGCTAGGAGAAAGGCACTTGCGGAAGGATCACGTCAAATTACAATGATGCTGCCGTTAAGTACAGTATTTGGCTTTTGTCGCGATTATAATAAAGTATTTCGTGGAGTTAAACATACACTTATTTTAGATCGAGCAGAAGAAAACGACTGCCTATTTCGAGATGGCGGAGCTGATGTACAGTTTATCATAAACAAACTTGTGCTGTGGATGCCCCGAATAACACCATCAATCACAAAAATGTCAGAATTAAATGATATGCTTGAAAACCGCACAAGCAAAATTCATTTTCAGCAACATAAAATATATCAAACAGCAGTTCCAAATACTACCGACTACACATGGCGAGTTACAACAACATCAAGTGAACAACTGCCGAGGCAATTATTTGTTGTATTTCAACAGCAAGCGTGACGCGGTAACCAACAACAAAATAATGCAATATTTGATAATGCTGATGTTAGGCGAATACATGCTAGACTAGATTCAAAGCAATATCCAGAACGAGCGATAGAATGCAATTTTGCAGATGACGCTAATAAAAATATTACTCGACCTTACATGTATCTGCTCGACGCAGTGCAAAAATATTAGGATGTTGGAGACGGATCTCAGATATCAGTAGAGGAATTTCGTACACTTTATCCAATATTTCATTTTGATGTTAGTAAACATAGCGAGCGAGCTGTCGACAGCACAGCTGATATTGAAATTACCTGGACACTTGGAGCAGTTCCAGTAGCGCAGTTGTACGTGTACGCGTTAGCGATCAGCGATAGATCTATTACGATTGATTCTGTTGGAGGTAAAATGACAGTACAAGTTTAAAAATTACAAGTAATTTTGCAAGTTTAATCTGTAAATTTATTATAAGATGACAAAATATATTGTAAAAGGAATATATTTAACTGATGGTCAAGTTAAAAAATTAGCAGCTGCTGTTGCAAGCATAGGCAGGTATCATTAAAAATCAACCCTAATGCCCAAGCAGGTATTTTAACACAATTAATGTTAACCAAGAAACAAATAAATAAATATAACCGCGGCAAACCTTTTGTTTTAAATTTAAGTGCAACACAAATAACTGCGATGGAAAAACATGGCGGCTTCCTTGGTCCGGCACTATCTGCAATGGCCAGAACGTTAATACCAAAACTTTGGCCGGTGTTGGGTACATTAGGATTAGCAGCAGCGTCTGGAGCAGTATCTGGCGCAAAGAAAAAGGCAGTTGAGGGCCGTGGAATCGTTCGCGGTGGTATTGTTGGCAGTGGTATAAAGAAAATTTTCGTTTAATGTTTCGTTTAATTTTTTAGTTTAATGTTTTGTATGAATGTCGATGGTAACAAAATTAGGAAAATTACTTGTAATTTTATGTGGCTGATAAATATAATGCCACGACGAAGAAAGACAAAGAAAAAAAAAAAGACACCGCGACGTCGAAGAACAACCAAAGGAGGATTTATTCCAATAGCTGCACTTTTAGTGGGACTAGCGGGAAGTCTACAGCCAAATCTGCTGGGAATAGGACGAGGACTAACATTACCGGGTACGAGACGTTGAAAACGTCTGCGTTAAGTAACTTTGATATACTTGATAAGCTAAAACAAATAAAAAATTTCCACGGAGTTTATTCCAAAGATGAACTTAGCGCTGTACCAGCTGTATGTTCCTGCATGATAAATATACAAGATTTCAATAACGGATCTGGCACACATTGGGTAGCAGTTTATAATAACAATTACTTTTACTCATTTGGACTTCCTTCGAGCGACGCAATAAAAAAAAAAAAAAAAAAAATTATAAAATAATAAATTATTTGTCCAATCAACTTCAACCTATTGGAACATCAGCTTGTGGATATTATTGCGTGATGTTCATTAAACAGATGTCCGCGAGTTCTAAGAACTCTACCTCTGATTTTTTAAAATTTATTTTACAGTTTGACAAGCATCCTTCTCACGCTAATGATGATATTGCAATTAATTTTTGCCAATTTTATCTAAATTACAAATATATAATCTCAACATATTGTCTCAAATGTAAAACTAAAACAGAAAATATCAATGAAACAACAGAAAAAACAAGGAACAACAGGGTGATGCTGAAAAGTCTGCGCAATTTGTGGAAAAAGAAAAAGTATGTTTTTGAGGAAATTGTCTGGAGCTGGATGTACTGACGTTGTCAGGGACGTTATTTTAGTAGACGATTGAAAGTTTTTTAGTAGACGACTGAAAACAATTATTATTATAAATCTGAAAATACAGAATGATATGCAAGTGCGATTCTGACAGAGATTTATATCTCGAGCAAAATAAAATTGTCACATACTGTCAACAATGTAACAACAGAGAAATAATTGGAGCATGTATAGACATACATAAAGTAATTGGCAAATTGCCGAAACCAAAAGGCGGTTAGACATTGCCAGGCCATAAATATACTGGACCTTATAATCCATTAGATAAACAACTTGACGAGAACGATAATCCGCTGCCAGGACAAAGAGCCTTACAATCAAGTTGATGCGATAGCCATGCGCCATGATATTTGTTATCGTAATATAGAACAAGATAAGCACGGCTGTGATAAGGTAATGCTAGACGAACTTCGTGATATGAAACCTGCAAACGGCCTGCTTCACAAGCTACGAAAACGTGTTGACAGAAAGTTGGTGCAGGGTTTTATTGGAGCAAAATATAAATTAGGACTTGGCAATGATGATCTGGCAGCGAAGACGCTAGCGTCAGAGCTACACAAACCTAAAAAAAAAGTTTCCGCGACGTAAGGTTGTCGCAAATGCCGTTGACGATATCTGGGCGATAGATTTAGTAGATGTGTCAAATCTAGCCGAATTTAACGATAACATGTTATAGATGTTTTTAGCAAATATGCTTTTAGTGTGCCAGTTTCAGACAAGACATAAACGTTGATAACTGATGCGTTAAAACAAATAATAACAACTACAGAAAGAAAACCAAATAGAATCTGGACTGATCACTGAGCAGAATTTTTTAATAAAAAGTTCGAGCAGTTTTTGCTCCAAAATAACATCAAAAAATGTTACAGGAAACGAAGGTAAAAGCGTTGTCGTCGAGCGATTTAATCGTACACTAAACGAAAAAATCCATAAGTATTTATCAGCTAAAAATACAAATAAATATATTGATAATTTACAAAACATTGTTGACGAATATAATAACACGAAACACCGAACCACTACAATATCGCCAAATGACGCAATTAAAAATCCGATATTAGCAAACGAAAACATGTACCGCAGACATAAATTTAAAGTTGGTGATCGAGTTAGAATTTCTCTGACGAAAAAAAACATTTGAAAAAGGATTTACTCCAAACTGGAGCGAAGAAGTATTTGTTGTTGATAAAGTACTTTTAACAATACCTGTAACATACGCGCTGAAGGATTTATTAGGTGAGCCTATAAATGGTAGTTTTTACGAGCAGGAACTTCAGAAAACTTCCCAAGACGTATTTGTTATTGAAAAAGTTATCCGAAAACGCGGTAACAAAAGTTTAGTTAAATGGAGAGGATACAGCGATAAATTTAATAGCTGGGTGCCAACTCAGTCGATTTCATCGACTGCGATACAAACTTAGAATTTTCCCAATTTTGTGCAATAATGTTATTATAAATTTGTTCGTATTTCACAAGTACAGATTTACATTTGATAGTTTTACATAACGAAATTAAATGTAATTTTCTTATATTATCAACTGGCATTAAATTAAATATTTTAACAAAAAATAAAATCATATTTTATATTTCTTTGATGGTCAGTTATTTTCAGATTTAAAAAAGGTTTGATAAGCTGCCAAAATATTTGTTGTTCGGCAACAGTAAAATTAAATTTTATTATTTTTTTAGCAATGTGATACTTAATATTATATCGTCCAGTTGTTGGTCTGCTGTAATTTTTTCTGTCAGCGACAGCAACTACTTCATCGTCGGACTCGTTGTTGTACAAAATATCATCTTCGCTATAACCAACAGATTTGTCTGGGATTGGCAAAATTACTTGTAATTTTGTGGCGATATAATCTTCCGAATATATATCAGCAAGTCTTTTCATCAAGTTCATATTATAATATACTTTTATCTAATTTATAATAATAATGGCCAGCGAAACGAAATCTCCCGATGTTAAATATCATCAAAAAGTTGATATATTAAATTACAGAGAATTAGCTGAGGCAGTTCGAAAATGTCTGTCGAGTTATAGTGCATATTTGGTTAATGTGAATATAATACAAGGCGAGTCTGATAAAATTCTCCTAACAACGGCAGAAAAAAATAAACTTAACGAAAGTTCATTTTTAACATTAAAATTTGATAAAGATGATATTTTGATGTTTGCAGATAATTGTCTTACTAAAACCGAGCTAAGAAACATCATTAATCGTCATATGTGAAACTAAATCTGTCGAAGGTTAACGCTGACGTTGTTGATTTAGTTACGCCGTCGGCTTCAAATTTTATTGCACGGGAATTAATTTTAAGGTGATTTGCAGCAGAATAAATTGATTTAAATTTCATTTCTTCTTCAGTCTCCAGATTTACTGAAATAACTGATCTTTTAGGATTTTTAAAATTATTACCACCACCAATTCCTCTTCTATTTTCTTTTGATGTTACCAGATCTAAATTTTCTAAACGATTATCGGTCTTAATTTTATTAATATGATCGATAACTAAATTACTTGAAATAACACCATTAAAAGTTTCGTACACAAAACGATGTGATAGATAACGAACCTGGTCAGTTTTAGTTTTACGTACCATTACATTCAAATAGCCGCTGTTTTGCATAAAACCAATAATATTTTTTGTTTTTCTATGCCGGATAATTCCGCGATCATTAGCTTCATATAAATCCGATACTGGATGAGGTTGAAACTCATTTTGTAAAGCTAAATTTTCAATATTATCATCGCTAATCGAGCCATTTACTCGATAGACTCGCTGTCCTCCTGGAATGTCCTCGCAAAACAAACTATAAATAAAATCTTTTCTGAACATTTTGGCGATATCTGTATCATCTCCTTTTACTGAAATTATCATACCAGCCGTAGTTGGTTTTCCTACAGATGTTTTAGATTTTATACAAATAACCGAACCAAGTGCATTTGCAGCATATAAGTTGTAAAGTGGGTGAACATGATAAGTTTCTTGCTCTTCCGCTGTCATTCTAATATATCTCAAAATTTCTGTCATTATGCTATAGGGATTTTATATCTCTAATTGAAAAATAAGTTTAAAAAATCAATTAAATATAAAAATACTATATATAATGTTAAAATTGCGTGATATTGCTAAAAAGAGCATTATCAAAGCAGAAAAAATTGCTACAGCATTCTCAGGATACGACAACAGTTACAAATTTGATGATCAAAATGTTTTAGCAAATTTTAACTCTATAAATTTATATCATCTTTTACAACCTGTTGTATCTAAGGAACTTACAGCTCACAAAAGTATCCAGCTAATAGTTCAGTATCACATAATTTTATCAAAGTTACATGTAATCGAAAAAGATATATCTGATATAATCTTTGAAAATACAAGTTTCGACAGCGAAATTTCCGAACCATATTTAACAGCTAAATCACGAAAAATATTAACTGGAACAAATATTTCCTCTGTCGCCGATGAAATACACCAAGAATTAAATAAAAAATTGGAGGAATTTACTTCATCTGGGTCAGGCTGGAAATTTGAAATGATAAAGGAAGTTTTAATTCATACAGCAAAATATAACATACTTCGAGGTAGTTCTTACGTTGATCTTCCAAAAAAAAATTAAAAACAAAAAATGCTGTATAAATGTCAAAAACAACGACGATCAATGTTTTTGTTGGGCAATTTTGT